>JAOWBL010013856.1:0-37925 GCA_028564865.1 Zenarchopterus dispar | reverse complement strand
TATATATATATATATATATATATATATATATATATATATATATATATATATATAAGTGTGTGTGTGTGTGTGTGTGTATACACATACACACCTACATTAAATAAGAATAAAATATGAAAGACTGGCAGATTTTTAAAAGGTTTGTGTAGGATAAGCAGCAGTAATAACAAAAAACCGCAGGTAGGCCATCATTATATTCAGGTGTCTTCAGGATTGCAATCTTGTCTAACAGTAAGATAACTTGAATTTGGTGTATTTCTGACATTTACCTTCCCTCATTTTCTGTTTGAAACAGAACTTGAAGATACCGCGCCGTTGACCAAGACTCTGAGTTTCTCTCAGACGCAGTCTGCTGTCTTTTTCCTGAACAAGCTGAAGCACAACTCTCTGCAAAGACGCAAAGTATGCCCACGGTGACAAGACTCCACTGTTTACACAGCATACAGAAATATTTGATAAAGATATTTTCAAATACATTGACCTGGCGTTTAAAGCTGGTGGCCTTTAATCCTGTCAGTTATTTTTCTATGTCAAGGACAAATGTTATGTTGTGCTTCAGAAAAAGTGATTAAGATTATTTCAATTATCAATCCCTCCAGGATTTCATGATTGGTTTTGTGATTTTTTTATTTATTTATTTATTTATTTATTTATTTTAAATTATCAAAATCTGTAACCTTGTAGTGGTATTTTATAAACAGGTTTCAAGGAATTTTGCAATACTTTTTTCATTAAAACCAATTCAAAATCCACATATAGAAGGAAAAGGTGAGGAAAACGTATAACAGACAGATTAGAAGCACTTCTTTATAAAACTTAAACAGCTCAATAGACACTGATATGACTCACATCCTGAGCAGCTTTAAAATGTTCAGATTAACAGAGGGCATTCTGAAAATAATATTTCTGAGATGTTTAAGTGAAAAAAAGTAACAAGTCATGACTGACTATATCAAAATTAGGGGAAAAATCTTCACAACAAAACATGGAATGAAGTGACTCAGGAATGATTTGATTCAAAGTGACTGAAAACAAGCATCGTCGGTGTTTCTAAACTGAAACCTTTCACATTTCAGACTGACTGAAACAACAAGTATGCCATCAGGCAGCAGGTTCACTTTTAATACTGTGATGTCATATCTTTAAATCATCCAGTGGCTGGTCATCTACTTTAAAAGATCACTTTCAGGCTGTTAAGGAAACCCAGAACCATTAAATAAACATATAAATAATAACATATAGCCAATAAACAAACAATGAAAAAGCAATTGTGTTTCATCTGAGCCCTTGACAGAGGGATCACCACAGCTGAGCTTTACAGCTACACATAGAGTTTGGCATATTTCACATACTCCGGATGCTCTTCCTGGTGCATCCCCACAAACATGGAGAGACTGCTGGCCCCTCTCCTTAGTGTGGTCAAGTACCTTGTGGTGCTTTTCCCCTGCTCTCGTGAAGAACAGAGGGATACTGCTTTGCATGGCCACAACGCTCAAATACGATGGTAACTTGTTACTCGCTGTGTCAATCTACACACTTGACATTAAACGCAGGAGAAGTAAAAAGGGGCTTCCACCAGCAGGAGTGAATGAGCAGGCATTTAATTTCAAGATTTGTGACCATTTATGTGGAAGGAATTTTTGTGTTCATTTTCACGATTGCAAAATCTCAAAAACTGGAGGGACTGAATTATGTTTTCCATTGAGTCAACAAAACAGATCCATGGACTGTGTTTCTTATTTTCTCCACAGGAAAAGCTGGGGGCTGAGAAACGAGCCACAGAAACAAGGAGAAGGATGGAGGATGAGGACAACGTGAGTTTTCTTTAACTAACCACAGAAAAGTGTGGAATTTAAAGTAGAAAATGAGTAAAAAGCCAGTATCATTGTTGCTTTGTACGTACTAAACTAGACTCTGGCCTTTGCCCTTCTACTCAGACTTCAGTGCCTCCTGTGATACATGAACTCAGTCCTCTACCTGCTCCAGAGCCTGAGTTTGAACCTGACTCAGTGCTGATGACGACCAGTGAGGAGTGTTATTTCTGTGGTCAAAGAGTGTACGTGCTGGAGCGCATCAGTGCTGAGGGGAAGTTCTTCCATCGGAGCTGCTTCACCTGTCACCAGTGTGGCATCACACTCAGACTTGGAGGATACACCTTCGACCAGAACACAGGTCAGTTTGATCAGAGAAAAACAAACTGAGGTCATATTCAGTGTCTTATAACTAGATTCTTTTTAGCTTTTTGCTAATCTGGCAGCTCTCAGTAAAACTACTTGGTTCTACCACTTGGTTTTTAAATGCAATGTACCAGCTGAAAGATTCAAATAGATTTATGTGCAAAAGTGTATTATTTGAAAACTTATAGCTCCTGAAGTATTCACTTTGCATCTGACAGGTAATGATTTCATCTGGCTTTTTGGAATTTATTGTAATTTTAAAAAATACTACTAAATTTTACTCTGTGAATGAAATAAAAGGCTTTTTTAAATTAAACATCTAGTTTCCAGCCATTGTGGTGTCTGATAACTTTTAAAGACCAGACTTTAAACTCTAAAAAACCCTCAAGATGTCATCTGAAAGTGTTAAAATGACCTCATATCTCACCAGAAATAGATATTAAATAAAAACCTGAAATAAATCAGTTTTGTGTTTTCTGCTGTATCTGGACTCTCTGTAAGTCCATCTCCACGAAAGAAATCTTCAGAATTGAACATCTACATTAAGACTATGGTTACATTTTACTGCTTATAGTTGTGTTCTTTGCTAATTTAATTAAGAACTTTTTGTTGTAATGTCTCTTTTTTTAACAATTCTTTATTGCTGACATGTAAATAAAAGATATGAATATTTTTCTCTCAACATTTCCCATAGGAACATTTTACTGTGAGCAGCACTCTGAAGAGCTGCTGCTTCTTACTGGGGTTGAAACTCCTTATGAGGTTTGTCATTCAATAGAACGATTAACTGAATAAATGTAAAACATTCTGTTACTTATTTGTAGATTACTTGAAACTCTGTGTTAAATTCCTTGTGCTCTTGTCATATTGTTTTGTTGCATCATCAGCTTCAGTATCAGCAGGACTGACTCAACCACATTAAATATTGCATTTGTTGACTAAATGATATGAGAAAGAAAATTCTTGCGTTTTTTCTCTCTTTAGGACAATGGAGAAAATCACAAAGAGACAGATGAAGAAAAGGGGCTTTCCAGTGATGAATATACACCATGTCCATCAGATGAGGAGTACGACCACACTCTGGATTGTAATTCCTATTCTCTCTCACGGTCGTGTCAACCTGAAGAAGAGGAGCAGCATTTACTTGAATCCAAAGAAGAGTCACACAAGTCAAAACCCTCCACAGAACCTCAAACTAAAATTGGGGTAGAAGCATTGCCTGAGGAAGAGGAGAAGAAGGAGGAGATGATGCCCTGTCCTGTCCCAAAGCCACGTTTGTCTCGGCAGACCACTCCCAGCTCTCAGCCCTCTCCTCCAGTAGCAAAACCTCGCTCAGTCCACCTTTTAAATCCTTCCACACCAGACAAACCTTCATCTCCTGCCCCTCCTGAGGAGATCTCTAAAGCAGGACCAGACCTGCGTCCTAAACAGTCGCTGCGGAAGCTTCAGTTAAGTGTTGAGGAGAAAAACCAGCTTGGGAATCTTCAGAGCTTTAGCGCAGACTCTGACTCAGAGACCCATGGAGGATCCTCTTCCTGCTCGTCTTCCTCTGCAAATGCAGGAGGGCTTCCTAAACAACGGGGACTGGACGGGCAAGAGGAGGAGGGCTATTGGAGCGGGAGCACTGCTAGTAATTTGCGGGAAAAGAGAAATCGGCGCTGCTTCAGGAGAAAAGAGGTGCCAAGTGGGCAGGCAAGAGTACGATCCAAGTTTTCCCCCTGGAATCTCTCCTCCCCGAGGATCAGCAGAGACACTCGGCTCAGTGTTCTTGTCAGTCACCCAGGGAGAGTCGGTAAGTTCAAACCTCATCTTGTATTTGATGAATAAAACTGGTTCCAGAGAAAGTTCTGCTTTTGTGTTTTTGGTGTCTTGGTGAGTTCAAGCTCACTGTATTGCTCACGGTTCCTTTTTAAACAGAAACAACAATCAGACGTGCTCACAGCACCTCAGAAGAAGGTGCTGATGGAGACGATGACGACGACGACGATGATGATTATGATATATTTGAAGAGGATAGCGATTTATTTGAGGAGAAGGTGGGGATGCAAATTATGTTTCCATTTTATATATTAGAAAATAGTCGCTGCATGTTTTGTTTTTCCACTTACAATACTGTTACTTTTCCTCCAGTTTCAAACAGTACCATCAGACCCCATTGAGGCTGAGAAGCTGGAGTTGATAAAGATGAGGACATTAGAGCGACGAGCCAAAATGAGTGAATTACAGCGCTTTCGCAAAGCTCAGGTCAGTACCAAAGTAATACCTAATCTATCAAACTACATGCACTTTTAATCCTGTTAAATCTGGTGACACATTGAACATGAATCCATTTAATTATGTGCCATATTATTCCAATTATTTGTATAGGTGTGTGCTATAGTTGGATGTGTTTTGTTTGTAAAGTCTGGAAAGATTTTTGTGTTGATTCTTTTTAACCCTAAAAAGCAGTTTGTCTTGCACAAGTTGAATAAAAGGTTCTATTCAAATAAAGATTGATTAATTGATTGAAGTAAACTGTATTTATTTGGCTTGTGCAAACTAGGTCTTTGTTAAGGTAATAATCCTTTATTCTGTGTGATCTGAAAATAGCTCTTGTTTCCATGGTGACATAAAGCACTGCTTGTCAACCTTAGTCTTCAGGGCCCACTGCCCTGCATGTTTTAGATGTTGCTTTGCTCCAACACACCTGATTCACATGTGACCTTGACCCATCATCATCAAGGTCTACACAGGTTTGTGAATTGTTCCCTAATTGTGAGTCAGGTGTGTTGGAGCAGAGCAACATCTGAAAGGTGCAGGGCAGTGGTCCCTGAGGACCAGGGTAGAAAAACACTGGCATAAAGCCTGGGACTGTGCCTGATATCTGACGTGTTTTTTTTTGGCTCTTGTGTGGACCATAGAATGCATTCATTACTTTTCTCAGTTCAGCTACAATTTCTGTTGCTTGAAGTTTAAACCCAAAGTCGTATGATTGTCTTGGTAATCAGAGTCAACTTTATTCGCTAGGTTTATTCAAACAAATGAAGAGTTTGATTTGTCAGACGTTGTCTCTCAGGCTCAGTTAAAGAAATATGATAAAAATAATTAACTAAATAGATTTTTTTTAAAGCCACAGCAATCAAAACATATGTGCACTGTATAAAATATATATACAAGACATAAGTATTTACAGTTATGAAGATTTTTCACAAATATTCAACTCCCTGTGACTACTGAAAGTTTAGTGACAGCCTGAGGGGAGAAACCATCTCTGATGGGTGGTTTTGCTGCGCAGTGCTCTGTAGCATCTACCAGACGGGGGAAGTTTGAGAAATTTGAGTGCAGGGTGTGAGTGGTCTGCAGAAATGTTCCTTGCCCATTTCCTGACTTTGGACCGGCACAGGTCCTGAGTGGAGAGAAGGTTCTGCGCCTGTCCTGTTTGGTGGCCGATCCAAACCAAACAGTGAAGGACAAAATATATTCTTTCTTTCAAGCATTTCCACTATCACAGTTAGTCTTGGATCTTTCCTGATATTTCTGTTACTTGTACTGTCACCATGAATATTTAATACTCATGCTGCTATTTCCACTCTCTAGCCTTCAGCAACAATCAATATCCAACTGTAAATACTACCAGAACTGAACACTATTGAAACATGACACTTTGTATTTCTCTAGTATTAATAGTAATTGTCTAGGTAATATTATTATCAGAATAACTTCTCATTGAGCCATTTCTAAATAAGCTGTCATAAGCAAGTAGTTTCATCTATTTATAATATAATTTACTGTTTGGTAACTTGAATACAATATAAATCCAGCCAAATGTTGGGTTTGATTTCATGAAAAAGTCTCAAATTGTTTTTGCAATAAAATAATCCTCTTGTTTTGTGTTTCTTAGTCCATCCAGAGAAGACTGGAGGAGATTGAGGTGACCTACAAGGAACTGGAGGAAAAAGGTGTGGTGCTGGAGAGAAGACTGCGAGGAGAAGCTGGTAAGAACTAATTGTGACACTCTTTTATTTTTAATTTAATGCACTTAAAGTTTTGATAAAATGGCAGTGTAGCGTTTGATCTTTAAATGGTTGCAGTAAAAACAGAACCGAAGTAAACAGGTTCCATGCAGTACCCATAATCCACTGGAGCTTCATCACTCAAATGTGTTTTTTTTTTTTTTTTTAGTCTTCTCATAGGAAAAGACAGCTCTAAAACCTTACAAAAGATTACCTACAAAAAAACTTTTCTGTCACTACTGAAAAAGAGGTGCAGAGCAGGTGTTTCATGTTGACTTTGGCTCTGATTTGCAAGATTTTATGGTATTTGCAGGCCAGATAAGCAGCTCACCTGATAGCATGTGATTCACATGCTGGACTTGAAGTCTTTGGTGGAGCAGTCCTGATCTCGGTCTTTCTCTGCTTCATTTTCTCTCAACTTTGTCTGTTCAATAAAATAAAGTCAGTCAATAAGGTTTATAAATGAGAAAGACCTTTTTTTTTATTCCAACATGTATACTAGATACTCGTAAACATGGCAAATAAAAATATTGGACTGAGTCAACTGAGTTCATGATCCATATTAGCCTCAGGGTTCCCATCTGAGCACTCTCACATGACTGTTGTGTTAGATGCAGCAAATAAGTCTTGCGTGTATCTCCTGTTTTGTTTTGTTTTTTAATTCTCTCACACACATATTGACAAAACAGTCTTTTCTTTTCCAGATAACAGCGGTTCTCCTGATATGATCGAGCAGTGGATACAGCTGGTCCATGAGAAGAATGCATTAGTTTCAGAAGAGTCGGACCTGATGGTGGCGTAAGTCAGAATCTTAAACGGTGATACTGATAAAGGCCGGTATAGTTGCAACAAAAGTCCAACCCAGCTTTGAACAAAGCGAAACAGTGAAGTGCAGGATGTACTGCAGGTATGACTGAGCTTAAGTTTGTTGTTTCCCCAGGTCCCGTCAGCTGGAACTGGAAGACAAGCAGAGCACGTTGGAAATGGAGCTCAGGAAATATATGGAGCTGGAAGGTGTGTAGTTTCATGTGACTCTAGGTCCTCATTGCTCCTAAAACTGAACATTATATTTTAAAACGGATCATTGATGGCACCGTTTCTTCAATGGGTCTCATTCAATCACAGAAAAAGGAGGTGGCCCAACAAAATAACTAATTAATATTCCCATGCATACAGTAGAGAATGATGAAAAAATGTGGATGAAAGTATGATGATCTGTTGTCAGCCAGCTATTTATGAAGTGGAAATTGTTATGATTATTTAATGTTTCATTGTTGTGATTTGACAATTGTGACATGCCTATATGTCTGGAAAACAAAAGCTGCAAAGAAGGGGTCCTCTTATTTTGTGCAGTGTATTATGCTGTATCAGGTATTTTTCCTTTTATCAACATACCGGTTTCCTTTAAACTTCTGTCTTTGAATAAGCAAGTTGATCAGATGAAGGAGATTTAGAGTTATTTCGTTTTAATTTGTGCTGTTTTACTGGATGGTGGTGGTTCTTTTTTTTTTTTTTTAAATCTGAAGCATGTTTTTGTCTGACAGATAAGACCCCAGAGCAGCAAACAGAAGAAGAGCGGGTGCTGCAGCAGATGATTGATGTAGTGGACATGAGGGACTCGCTGGTGTCGTTCCTGGAAGAAAAAAGACTGAAGGAGATGAGTGAGGAGCAAGAGGCCTTCTCCATCAAGGAGGCCAAACGACACTCGAAGGCAGGCTCACAGGTTCACTGGGCCTAAGCCTTACACAGACACACACACACACACGCACACATGCGCACACACATACACACAGCATGAACCCGCAGTGCCACACAAGTGATATTTTCACATCTTCTATGAGTGAGACGTGCTGCTTTCGCAGCAGGAACTGTGAGCTTCAATTTACAAAGCCAAAGACGATGTAAAACTATTGAAGAAAGCAGTTCACCACAAATGGTCTCTGAGAGAACTGGATGGAGACCATGCTGAAAAAATGGAGACTGAGAGAATGTCCACCTCTAGAGGGAGACAAAAGCCTGGAGATCTGAATCTTCAACCTAACATGTTTCAGAGCGCTTCCTTCATGGACAATGGGCTCTTAGAGGAAAAGGCTCTTTGGTGTGTGTGGCCCTGTTGAAGAGTCACCACAGAGAGGAGGATCATTTCTCACTCTGGACTTGGTCTACACAAGCTTGCTTTAGATACACATGCAGGTGGAAACGCTGGATGTATGGTATTATTATTATTATTATTATAAAGTGTCATGTGATTCTATTTGTGTCACCAAGTGCTACTGCACAAAAATACATATTACACATATCTTAATTCTCTCTTTAGGTTGTGTATTGAACATAAATATTATAGAAGTTAAACTAAGGGGAATTTGAAAAGGTAGAGTGGTGAGTTAAAGGTCTTGTTTTTTTGTAAACCAGTTTTAATGTGTCATGATTATATGTCGATGACTTTTATAGCACTCCCTGCTTTACGTCATTTCATTTCCTGATGGTCTGTTGAGTAGTAATTCTCAGGGGTTTATAGTTGAGTCCTGTATGATCAGATTTGGTTATACTGATGGTCTTCAACAGGTGTCTGCTCATTAAGTGGTGAGATATTCCCCTAACATAAGGGGTTTGGAGTGAATGGAAACCGGGCTAAAATGGACCAGTTCATATCTGTGCACTCATTTATCATTTGCAGGTGTCGCTGAATAAGTACGATTAAATGTAAACAAAGACCAGTTTGGAACAAGTGAAAAGGAGCCTTATACTGTACTCGCTGTCCTGCTGCCAAATTGTGCCACCTTGACACCACTTCACAGTGTATCAAATAAAAACCATGCACTTTGATGCTTCGGTTGTCATCTTCTGTTTGTGTATTTATCTCCTGTGTGGCTCAAATCCAAGCACGAAGGCGGGGTTTTCTAATATGGGGTCTGCAGTTTTAACGTAAAAGCTTAACAGCTTCTGCAATTTTCCAGCCTGGAGAGGACGGACTAAATTTAAGACAATCTAAGACCTAATCGACTGAGATGTTCCTCTTCATAGAATGCAACATAAGGGAGATGGATCCTTCTCAAGCTATTGAACATTTAAAGTGCTTTTTATACATTACGTCAGCTCGCAGAGGTTCTGCCCCTAAAGAGGATGAAATGCTTAGAGAGAGGTGATGAGATGCTCATTTAACTCATACCTGTAAGACCCAAGCAGATCATTTACTTCAGAGGCAGGTAGCACAACATGCTGCTAATAGGAAGACTAAAATAGCCTCTTTTTTTTTTTTCAATCACACTGAAAGATTTTTTTTTTTTTTTTAAATAAAAAAATGAAAGTCATGTTGGAGTTTTACTCCTGTCAGGAAACATTTTAAAGAGATAATCCTTAAAAATTCAAAAATAATTTTTTTTTTTGTTTTGTTTTTTTGACCAGCAGAATGTTTGTAATTTAGATATAAAGTTTTTGTTGATCTAAATGTTTAGGACATTATGATCTTATTTTTAAAAGAAAAAACCGCTCCACGTATGTCCTCTGTTTCTGAATATTTGAGTGAAGCATAAAAGGAGACTAACTGTCATAGCACAAATCTCTCACGTACAAGGAAAAAAAAATGCATTGTGTAATACTTGTTTAAACACTTTTCAAAAAGAACAAAAAAAACATTTTGTACCAGATAAACAACATATAATTGATTTGAACATTGATTGTGTACGGCTATCAAAACGGTCACTGGGTTTATGAAAACTTGAGCTTAGCTTTAATCTCAGCTTTATTTTTGTACTATAACCAGCAAAGTTCATTTCATTAACTAATAAAAATAAATCCTTATTAACCAGATCTTTAGGCGCTGGAAGATATGTTCACAATAAACGCCTCCAGTTATTCTTCATCTGGTACCCTTTTCACTATTTTTAGTAGTAGGCCTGATTGTATAAGGCACCGGATACTTTGTTGATCCGTTTAGTGTAATCCCATTGACCATTAATTTAACTGCAGGGGATCTAAAGGCCCTGAGATTGGAGTATTTGTTTTTTTTTGGTGAACTGAGGACACCTTTGTTTTACATAACTTTAAGTGTAAAATAAAAGCTGGAGTTTCAGAAATACCACTAGCAGGGGTTGGAGAGTTCACACAAGTCAGTGGGGATGTTTCAGTGCAGTCTCTACAAGTGTTTAAGTTTCACCATCTTTTTCAGGGTGTCAAAGTAAAAATCTTCATACTAGAACATAATTTAGCTTCTTATATGAGGTAGAGAAAGGAAAAGGCAGAAGAAGCAGGATTCTGAAAAACCAAAAAAGTGTAGTTTTGGTGAAACAAGATCATTCACAGCTGAAGTGACAGGCTGGCATATTCTTGTAGAGCTGGGACATCCAAGCACTCTGTTTTATCCTGTCAATAGCTGCAGGGAGGTGAAACCTATGGTGCCTGACATTGGGCCAGAAATGCTGTTCACACTGTACAGGTTGCCGCTTCATCACAGGCCTGACACAGAAGCGCCGACTCCAGCAGTCCATTTGACTATTTAGCAGGTGGGATGAAACCAGAAGAACTGCCAAAAACCTACATCAGAGGAGAAATTTGCATATCTCACTGTCAGCTTAGCGTGAGCCAGCGGAGCCCACTGCCGTACAACTGCACCACGCTTCTTTCACACAGCTTGCATCACGTACCAGAAACTGGGTCTAGGAGTACACGCAGTCCTGCTGAACCATCGGCTTTGCATTGGCTTTCCTCAGCGGTTTCTTAAATGAATCTGTCAGAAGGAACTACAAGATTAATGAGGTTTTCACGTCGAACTGTGTCTCAGCAGGAAAACAGCTGTGTGTAAATTTGATAAAGCATTCACAAATGACAACCTATCGCACGCAGGACACACATCTGGTATCTATACCCAGATTATATGCAAGTTTGTGACGGAAAGTTGCAAATCAAAAAGCTGGCTTTATACAGTAATGTATATCCATATGCCTTTTTAATGAGTTTATTGAACAATTTTGAAAGGTCTTAATGAAATGTTTGTGATGTGTTAGGGTTATGACAAAGATACAAGACCACAGCATCCTTTCCAGCATCTTTTTTACAGTTTTATTCATAGCAGCTGTTTTTAGGAGAGTGGGGTCAGCCACTCATCTCCCCTCCACTTCCATCTTCTGGTGAGTGTGCCTCTTTTGAGACGTGTCACACAGTTTTATTCTACCCACCTTCAGAAAACCGCAAATGCAGTGTGGGGTAAAATTAAGGAAGCTGGTTCTATTGCATAACCATGGCAACAAGAATGATGAAGTTTTGTGGGGTGTTTGTGGAGAGGGTTTCTTTTTACATGCTGAAAACACGTCCTCAGCGTTTCATGGTTTAATTTCTGTAAATTAGAACAGAATGTACCCATGTCTGCTTCTCTGTTGCTGAGTTCTGCAGTTTGTTTGGACATGAATTATCACTGGTTTTTACCGGCCTAAACAGACCGGGACTGTTTGAGCAGATAACTAAGCCATTAGCAGAGCATGTCCTTTGTCACTGTTATATGGCTCTTCGTGTGGCAGGTGGCATGAACAGTTTATGAGATTAATACATAAGCCAGTTAAAAGTTGCCTCAGAGGCCCACGGTGCATATTATAATGCAGCACACTTAAAGCCCAAAGCTGCATGGCCGTGCAAGGATAGAACCGTCTCTACCCTTGTGATCACAGACTTGTTTACCAATAATTTATAGATCAGTGATTAGAGCTTTTACTTTTACTTTTGCAGGTTCTAAAAGACTCACTACATTTTGTGTTCAGCATGATTATTGCGTGGCCCTGCGAAGTCAATGAACAAGCACGAGGAAGAAACGAATTATTTTTCTCTCACCACTAATATTAGACTGTTAATAGATGTTGGTTAATAGGTTGTTAATAAGACTGAAGTGTACTAAGAAAAACAATCAGACTGATTCACATTTCATCATTTGACAATCCAAGTTTTCATGTAGAAGCCGCTTTCAAGGAAGCAAAAGCTGATATGACCACAATCAATCAAGTCATATGGGGGTCATTAATTATTAAATTTGGAAATCAGACAATAAATAGTAGGCTATTTTTAATGATGGAACTTCTGCTGTGGAGTGAACTGTTTTACATGTTGGAGTTGTCTTCACTGGTGTCTCAGTGAAGTTAGTGCAAAATTCAGTGATGTCACTGTGGTCACACATTTCACTCCTGTCAGTTTAAACAACCCATCTTTACAGTTATATGTGTAAACAATGGGCTCGTTGGGATTTTTTTCCCCAGTTGTTTCTGACTTTCCACTAAAGGTAGAACCCAGACTGGTCATAGGTGACGCAGCAGCGGTCTGAACTGAGCTCTGAAGTCTCAATGAGCACCTGTGAGACTGTCTGCCCCGCCCCTTGACTGTCTCCATGGATGTAATCTCCATCGTGACGGTGTCTATTTGTACCGTACCAGACAAAGTAATCTGTCCAGACGTCGCTGAGCTTTTGGCAGGAGAGTCAGAGCAGAGCTCCCACAGCGCAGCATCTCTAGGTAAGTCTCAATGAACACGCTGATGAATGAACTTCTTCTTTATTACCTATTGCTTGACTCTGAATGACTCAAACTGTATGTTAATTTGAAGAGGTGCTTGTTTTTTGTTGGAATTTTTTTTTTGTTATAATTCCATAGCAAATGAGTCCAAACCTGCAATTGTTGAGCTACATTATCGATATAACGTGAGTGTTGAAGTTTATGTAAATGTGTGATAATTAACCTCTGAAGTGATGAAAACTGGTTTCTGAATCTGACAAGTGTCTGTGAAAAAATTGCATTAACTGTTAGATACTTTTGAGCATCCCTCTCTTTTTGTTTTTGTTTTTTTTTTTACTTCCATGCAGTATATTAGAATATTTGTTGTCTGTGTTTGAACATAAATTTATAAAGCTCTGATCGGATCAAAAACTTGCAGGTGAAGCATGAGTAGGAATCCGTTTTTGAGTCAATAAGATAAGGCAGATCATTTTTGGAAAAGCAGTCTGCTAGAGAACAAGTGGAATTTACGAAATGTTTTATTTTACTGGTAATGGTACTAGATCTTCTGCTGAATCTGCCACGTCATGTGGTCTGCTGCTCCAGCCTTGGGGATAAAATGAAAATCTTAAGTAGCTCAAAATTCCCATCGCATCCGTGGACGCCAAGTTTATATCAAGCGATCAAAGGTTTTAGTAGTTAAGTCGTTTATTTTAGATTTAAAGTTATGTGACGGAGGATGTTCTTTTTACCTGCGAGAAGGTCAGCTCTCCAGATCAGGAGTTACTAATCCATTATATAAGAAAAAGAGGGCAGGAAACCAAAGTGGGTAACCTGATCAATTAAAGTGTTCTTAATCCTTCTTAGGTTCTTCTGTTTTTTGACTGAGTCATTCATTTCTGAGCTCTGGCCCCTTTTAAATATGCCTACATTCAGCACTGCTTTTCCTGTTAGGCATTATTATCTTCGTACAGCCCTAAATAATCAAGATAAATCATTTAAAAACTAAAGTTTAGAATTGTATAACTTTTTTAAGCCCTGAGTCTATTTCCCAGCAAATACATCAAACACAGATACATCAGCCTTACTTGTTTCTTTGTTTAATGTTTCTTAAAGCAGCTGTCATCTGTGTCTAAGAGAATGGACCGAGCGTGGTTCTGTTTTACCCCGTCCTGCCAGCTCATTTGTGGGGTGGATTAAAGTCCTAACCTTTTGTTTACCAGACAGACTCGTGTCCCTGCCAGCGTCCTCCTGTAGACAGTCTGAGCAGCACAGCAGACACAAAAACCTTCATACCTGCTTTGTCATGACTCTCATGACATAATCCCTCAGCAATGTCTGACTGGGATTATGATGATACAGTCTGAACATTAGGATTGTTCTTGTGCCAGTGTTACATTCAGACACTCAAAGAAAATGGAGAATTTTTTTTTGTGGGAACTTTCAGTTTTATTTGACTTTGTCCCTTTGTCTTTTGTTTCTCCTTAAAACCCAAAGAAATCCCTGCTGAAGCAGCCGCAAACATGGGGCGTCAGGAGGCCGACTATGTGTGGAAGAAGAACACTGAAAACATCCAGGACGTTTTTGACTTGATGGACGAGCTGGGATCGTAAGCACATTTCACTCTTTTGTTTGGATTAGCAGCATGTTTTTCTGTCTTTTTCTCTCTTGTTTCGGAATCGGTTTCTTGGAAATATTTCAGCGAGGTGGATAAAGACAGGTGGATTAGGAGTGTGGTTGGGTTGATGCGAGAAAGTCCACTTTAGTGGAGGTTAATTCGCTCGCTATTGGCGTTAATCAGCCTTTCCTGATGGAGCCAGCCCAGAAGTTCATTCACAAAAACATCTATCCTTGTAAAGAGTTGGGGTGCTTTTTTCCCTTTAAAATATCTTTAAAAAATTTTTCTGAGCACAATAAAAATCATAAATTATAAAAATCTTGTTAAAGAGCATCTGCAGCTGAGGCAATGAATATAACTGTAAGGGTTTATTTAGGGTAAATACTAATGCTGCAGTTCCAGCTTTTCAGTAGCGATGAGCTCTGGTTGATCTAATAATAGCTTTAATCTTGGTTTTTAATTGCTGCAGGGTTTTTTTCCCCCTATCATTTTAGAGACTGCATAGGCTAAACAACAGATTGATGACAAAAAGAGAAAATAAATAAATAACAATTAATCAGTTTTTACCTTACAAAGAAAAGAATTGATATAATATTGATATATTATGTATATATATGAGACTTTTAGACAAATTGCTTTTTTTCAGTTTAACTTCCTGTTTTTGCACTCATTACTTTGTTCTGTGAATCTAAATAATTGCCTTTTGTGTTAGTTTGATTTCTTCCACATTAGTGGAACAAATGAGCAGTTGAGCGTTGAGGGATTCACTGATATACCACCAATAAGACACGGATATTAAAAAACAAATAAGCTCAGGGAATTAAAACACCAGCCTGCTTCCGTGGCTGCCGAGAGACTGGAGGTAAACACATCAGTGATGATGGTACTGTGCAGGAAGCAAGGCCCTCCTGACTACAGCACATGATCTAATGAGCAGCTCATTTAGGTACAAGCACTTCCTCTAATTTCCCCAAATAGCTTCAAAAATAAAGGTGTGAGATTCACTTTGATGCATCAAAATCACTGGCGATTTTTCTTTTCTTTTGCCGTTTCTGTTTCGGATGAAAACAGTCAGTCCTCTGGGCCATTTTGCCCATCCTCAGGTGTGTGGCTTTTTCCTTTCTTTCATCAACGTAAGCGGAAGAGTGACCAAAAGGGACAAGAGATTTCACAGAACACTAAATACAGCCGTCCCTGCTGGGCCTCATTACACAGAGCACAAATGACGTCCCGGCGGTTTCCTGGCAATAAAGAAGGCGCAGAATTCATTAAAAACACACACAGCCCCATTTTAGTAAGGACATAATTAACACAATAAGGTTTCTTGGGCAGTGATTTTTGATTTCCTCTTTGATAAAAATGTCTGAGCTCTCTGAGGGGAAATTAAAAAATAAAATGACAATAATAAACTTGGAAGTAAAACTGAAAGCAGAATCAGTCATGCTGTTGTTTCTGTAGCAGACGTGGGTCACATTATAAACAGAGGGCATCTGTACGATGTCCCATGTCTGCCCGCGGCCCTGACACCTGTCTGTGACCTGGCCTGTGCAGTGTCTGCTCCGGGAGTCCTGCTGCACATGCTCAGTTCCTGACCTGTGAGCTGTGAGCTGAGAGCCCTCAGTTGGCTGCTGTTTCCATTGCGTCAAGGATAAAGGGTCTAATCCACCTGGTGGAACAACTATTCCCAGACTGTGCCGAAGATAGAACAGAACAGTACAAATCACAATAATAAGCTTCCGACATGTGAAAAGTTAAGCGCAGAGATCCTTGGCTGATCTTCACACTGCTCTATCGCTATTTTCTGCCTTGTGTTTATTTTAATTTCATGATTTCCAAGAAATGCTGATAAGATGGCTTCCTGTACTTGCTGCTGCAGTAAGGCAACATGTAAATGAAAAAGCCTCTTTGAATAAACTGGTTTTTTGTTTGGAGCTGATCTGAAAGGGCTCATATTTGTGGTCCAGGTAAAGGCTTGGAAATGTCAAACCTGTCTCTTACCAAGTGGGGCATCATGATACAGCTAATATATTAAAATTATTCAAAATCACAAAGCCAACACGTGACAAAAATAGAAACAACAATCAAACTGAATGTATTTACAAGTTTAAATAAATGAATGCAGACAACTTCGACTGACTTTCTCCAAAACATACAGTACAGACTCAGTATTCTTCTGTTTAAGAGCTCCTATTTAACAGCAGTCTTACTTTAATAAGGTGGGAGGGTAATTTCCTCCTACTGGGATAGACAGATTATCTCTTCCTGTGCTGGTTGAAAACAGGTCTGAAGGTGTCATCACTTACGCATGTTCCCAATGTGTTTACTGACAGAGGGGCGTTCTCAGAAGTCTACATGGTGAGGGAGAGGAAGACAGGAAAGACTTTTGCTATGAAGTGTGTGAAAAAGAAAACGAAGATAGACATCAACCTGGAAAACGAGATCGCTGTGATGAGAAGGTAATTCGCTTTTTTTTTTTTTATCAGCTATGATTTCTTATGTTACGCCTTCCTCTGGGAAATAAGTGTTATGTTAGAAATTTTCAGTTGTCATGATGAAAACACAGCTTGTCTCATCAAACAGAATCAAACATGAGAACATTGTGGGAATGGAGGATTTCTATGAAAGTCGGACTCATTACTACCTTATCATGCAGCTGTGAGTTTTACGATCATATTTCTTTTTCAAATAATCAGAGCAGCAAATCAAATTTAAGGATTTAATGCTTTAATTGAATGGCATTTGTGTCTCAATCCCAGGGTTTCGGGTGGTGAGCTCTTTGACCGTATCCTGGACCGGGGGATGTACTCAGAGAAGGACGCCAGCCAGGTGATTCGGCAGGTGCTGCAGGCCGTCAACTACCTGCACCAAAACGGCATCGTGCATCGTGACCTTAAGGTAGGACGGAGATAGCATAATCGCCCATAAACATATTTAAAAAACCATAATTGCTATGTCATGTTCCCCTGTTCTTCTGTTTAATCTGATACACTATGTGCACAAATTGTAGCTAATGCAAAATATCAGAGCTGCTAATATCCAAGAGTCCCAACGTCAAACTCTTCCTCCATCATCTAATCATTCTGTACAAGCGAACAAGATGAAATCTTTGAAATAAATAAATCATCTTAAAGGCACTTTTTACCATTTAGAACCTTATCAGATAGTGACAAGAAAAGAGAAGGTGGGGAAAGAGACCAGAGGCAAAGGTTTAAGATCACTACTTCAGGGCAGGTCCAGTTAACTCAGCCCACATGATCACGTACCCCTTCATGGTTCAGACAAAAAGCTCGAGAAATTAATTCACATTTTGGGCAAATAGATTCTTGATACCAGTCTCTAGATCCTCATTTTATAGCCTCTTTTTAGCCTTACACAATACAATATTCAGCATAGCTAATCATTTGGGCTTAAATGTAGTTTATGTTCACTTGAAAACAAAGCACACTATTTAAAATAAAAAATGAAAATAAAAAATGTGTATTGTTGAGTTAAGTGATTTACTAAGCAGTCAAAGTTTCATGGCATGAGAGTGCTGACATCTCACCTCATCTCCTCCTTGTGGACAAATACACAAATTTCCCACATGACCGAACCACTCTTTCCAGTTTAAATGTGATATTTAAATGTGATCAAATACCACCAGTGATCATTGTCTTTTTGTTGCTGTTCCTTTGACAAGGTCAATATTGTCCTATACAGTGAAATATTTAGGTATTTTCTTCCACAGCAGGTGAAATAACACTTTCATGGGTGTATGAGCATCTCGTCTGTCTGTCTGTGCCTCCGCAGCCAGAGAACATCCTTTATTTCAGTCAAGATGAAGACTCGAAGATCATGATTAGTGACTTTGGCCTGTCAAAGACGGCAGACAGCGGCATCATGTCAACAGCCTGTGGCACCCCGGGATATGTGGGTAAGAACATAACTCTCCCCTATAAATAATGTATAAAACATTTAAAAATGTGGAGACTCATAATCTGATATTGTAACATTCAGGGGTGTAATTATAGGCTAGTCCTGACAGTCTAGATTATTTATGCTGTTATTTCTCTGTATCCATGCATTTAATCACTGTTACAGACGCATTTTTTTTTTCACTTTCAGCTCCTGAAGTTCTTGCACAGAAGCCGTACAGCAAAGCAGTCGACTGCTGGTCAATTGGAGTTATCACCTACATCTTGTAAGCATTTGCTTCAAATGTTCTTTAAAGTGGGAAGATTTGCTTATTAAAGGCTGTTGCAGGTCATGAGTGGGCTTTTGCAATATCTAATTTCCTAAATATGGAAATATTCTTGAACTCTGAACACCCTCTTGTGAAAATCAACTGCAGAGTTGTTAACTGTTTTCCAGCACACATGCACATTGTGGAGTGGTTTCTTTGGGGATGCATTTCTCTCAGAAAACATAAATGTATATGTTTCTATTGCAGACTCTGTGGATATCCCCCTTTTTATGAAGAGAGTGAGACGAGACTCTTTTCTAAGATCATGAAGGCACAGTACGAGTTTGACTCGCCCTTCTGGGATGACATATCCGAGTCTGGTAAATACACCGAGCTCTAACACAGGCCAGCTGAGTATCTGCAGGGAGCCGTCTCAGATTTAAAGTGTCCTTTTTTTTTCTTAAATCTTCAGCGAAGGATTTCATACGTAACATGATGCAGAAGAATTCAAATATGCGCTACACCACGGAACAAGCCCTCAGACATCCCTGGTGAGTTGTACAGATTATTGCTCTAAACGTAGTAAAACTTTAATGGAAATATTATGTTTCCTACACTTCAATAAATGAAAATAAAATAATCAGTTTTGCAATTAGAGAAATGTAACTTAAAAATAAATGTCACGCTCCCTTCTTTACATTATAATGACACCTGCAGGCACATATTTACGCTACTGCGGAAAATAGGGCTGAAAATGTGACAGGTTAGGATTTCAGATAATTCTCAGCCTTGAAATAAATGTAGGCTTTCTGTTATGCTACTAATTATCCAGGATTATTGGGAAGACAGCCAGGAGCCAGGACATCTACTACTCTGTCAGCATTCAGATCCAGAAGAACTTTGCACAATCCAAATGGAAGGTCAGTCCCCGCTGATTTCTTATTTTTACGTGGTAAGCTTATTGCAGACCTGCAGCCTTTTGCACACAGATAACTTCAATCCTTTCTGATAAAAGGTAATTCAATAAGATGCTTTTCTATTGTCACTGATGGATGATATAACGCTTTCATTCTCGGTCTGCACTTGATTCTCTGATATCTGGTCTATGCAGTAATTTAGGATAGAAACATTTTGGCATACTATGTAAGCGGTTAATGTAAGGCTAAGGTCTCGGATCGCTTTTCATCCTCTCCTCTGTCTTTACCTCACAGCAAGCCTTCAACGCGGCAGTAGCCATCAACCACATGAAGAAGCTCCAGCTGGCCCACACAGATGCAGCCCTGAGGTATTCCAGCGTCCCAGACATCAAAGTGATCGACGTGTCCTCCCCGATGAAAAACCACAAACACCTTGACCCAGACAAGCCAGAGCCCAAGGTGGCAGAGATCAGTGGGAACATAAACGGAACACAGCACATGTCACTGCCTGCAAGTCACATTGACCTAAAGAGCCACTGCCACCCACTGAAGGCCAGTCAGAGCCAGACCGGTGCACACCACACACCTTCCATAGCTGAACAAGGAAAGCACGTCTACCACTCAGAACCTGCTAACCTGAATGGGTCTGTACCAGCATCACCTATAAATTTGAGCTTTTTGACACCATTGCAGAGCTGATGTATGATGAAATGTTCCTTTTGTGCTTTCAGGTATGCTAAAAACCGCAATGGGAAGGTTTTACAGACCGGGGTTTGCTCCATCATGTGAACGCTGCATCACATTTTCGTGGAATCAAGTATTTTATTTGGTAAGTTCATTTACATATCATGATCAAATCTACATCACACCATTTTGAATTCCAGTCTATACATAAAAAGACATTAAGATGTTTAAAAGTCAACTAGGATAGCTCCAAACCCATGAGCTGCAATTCCACCGTTCACAAGTGCGTTTGTGTCACCATGCATGTATTTCTGCCCTCTGCAGGTCAGTTCTGCTGGTTGGTCTCAGCATCTTGCGTCAGCAGCTCCTTGGTACCATGAGTAAGAGGTGGTTGACCCTTCTGTGGATCTAAGTGGTCTGCATGGTCAGCAGTCTGTATTGCTGCAACTTTTTATTTTGGATAGAGTGCCTATGAACCTTCTCAGACTCCACACTGAAGCACACACTGTTACACACAACTCTGGTGCACAGACCAGCTCCACATTTTAAACTGGATTCACAGATCATCCTCATTTAGAAGGTCATGTGACTGGCTCGCTTCCTGCTATGCTTGAAGCTGAGCGGAGTAAGGGAGTCCCCAACATCTGACCTTTTGCAAGCTTTATACCAACACTCAAGTCCTAATCCTTTTTTTTTTTACTTTATTTTTCAATATCATTCAGTGAAAAATGTTTTCCTCCTTTATCTTTGGATTATGATTATTTGTTAAGGACACACAAAGTAACAAGACAGTTAAATTACTTGTGAAATGATTGTATCATATGTAAAGATTTCTTATTAAACTACCTGCAGACATGCATGAAAAAACTGAAGAAAAAAAAAACAAGCTTACAGCTTCCAGCAAGCCATATTGGTGTAATATATTGTATTTAATATATTCTCTTTATTGTAATTACCTTTCGTATGGCAACTCCCCCTCCCCCCAAAGTATTTGCTTCTTGTCTTTTTATTTCTTAAAAAAGTAAGGATTTTGTTTGTTTGTTTTTTTTTTAAAAAAAAAAGCTTATCAGTCATTTACTGTAAATACCACAGATAGGTTTAAACTTGCCAGTTTGTAGATGTACCATATCATCATCGTGCTACAAGGCAAAAATGTTCAAGTCTTCTTCTGTTTCCTGTAAGTAATTCATTTTGTGCAGTTTCCCTCCCCAGCCGTGTGCAGTTCTGGGTTATTGCATTAAACTGATATTTTCTGCTGGGATCTTGTATGTTGAGAAATAAAACCGGTCCAAAATCTGCATTTCCTTTGTCATCATTTACCATTTTACTTTTTTAATCTCACCCAGAGTATTTTACATACACATTTGAGTTTTTAATGTAAAAGCTGTGCCCAATTCACTGTATGTCAAAATTTTTGCTGGTAATCCATAAAAGTGTGGGTAAAAATTTTAGTTTATAGAGTTTATAGATTATCATTTCAGCTGGGATAGACTCTAACCCTATAAATCTGTTTAAAATATTTTTTTCTCCAATAAAACAAAAGTATATAGCATCAAAATCCCACTGTCAGTTATTATGAATCTATTTTCTAATTCTTATCTATTGTTCTCACCTCTTTTTTTTTTTTTTTTTTTTTTTAGCCCCTGAAACTGCATGTTTGTGTGTGTGTGTCCCACCTTACTCAAATCCCCAATTAAACTAAACGCCAAGCCGTTTACTGGGCTGTACTTCAGTGGATTAGATGGCACATTAGTGTCCAGCACAGTCAGGATTACCTGCAGCAGTGTATTTAGAACAGCAGGTTTTAGGCAGACTAAATCACAGCGGGCCATCAGATACAGGCCGTGCTGTTCTAAACTATCTTTCAGTTTGTATCAAAAATCTGATCATTCAAATAATAATAACGGTTCAAAGTACAGGTTCTTCTAAAAGTCCAAGTTTAAATAAACCATAAATCTGATCCTTTTATCCCTTGAACTCAGACTCAAAGACTTTTCACATCAGCACTCCAGAAACTCCCTCCAGAAACCGCTCTCAAACAGGACATGGGTGACCTGACGGAGGCCAGCGTGGAAACAGACCGCCGATTCAAGCAGGAGGACATGGAAATGCGGGGGAAAGGTCTCCAAACAGGCTCAGCCTTTTCCCAGCAGATGCAGTGTTGCTGAAAGAGGGACATCACTGACCACATATTCACAGTGATATTATCTGCAGCATCTCAGAAAATCCCGCTCTCCAAGACGTTACAGTAACATTGCAGAAGAGCTTGGACTTGAATTTTGACACAAGGATCAGTAGAGGAAGAGTACACATGTGTGTGCTTTCTGCTTAAGTGGACTAGTAAAACCCACTATCTGAGGACATGATCAAATGGTGTGAAAGGTTCTGCTGTAGCTGTTCAAAAACTATTGAATTAAAAACTATTAAATTAAGCTCAAAAGCGACATTATACAGTTTGCATATGCATCATATACTTCAACAAGGCTCAGAATAAAAACACTAAATCAGGTGATGTCTCACAGAGCCAAGCACAGCTTAAACTAGTTTAAGGATACTGTCTCATTCAGACTGAAGTGATATTAATTTAATTTTGTTTAAGGTTAAGAGAGGCAGGTTCCTGCATTTTCTGTTTGTGTTTTGATGTGATGGGAAATTAATTGCGAATGTCATTAAAACACTGATAGAGCAAGACAAGGTGCTGAAAACTTTTGCACAGCAGAACTGCATACACACAAACACACAAACACAAACACACACTATGGGTGTGTGTGACTGCAGGCCCAAAAGAAAAAAAAATGTAAGAGTATGAATATAATCAGCCTGCAAGCCAATGATAAAGTCATTTTTTGGAAATGAACGAGTTTGTTTGTTTGTTTGTTTGTTTATTTGTTTGTTTGTTTAAGCTGGCGTGACTGGAGCTTTGCACATTTCTTTGAAGCGTGACAGCGTGAATCCGTATGCCCACTTTGACCACTGGATAAAATGTATCGGAGCTGTTGCATGAGACAGGCTTCACTGATGAGGAGGCCTCCTGGTGTGCGCGTGGGTGGATTTCAGCTGCAGCGGAGCGCCTCTCTCATCACGACACTTCAGCCCGGACCAGATCTGCGTGGAGACAGACAGACCAGCTGACTTCGCCTCCCCCTGAAGACCACGAGCACGCTTACAACTGCAACTGGACTAAACGCCACTGTGTTAATAGAGCATCGGCGCGCACCCCACGTTCACTCAACACCCACGTGCAGTCATTTTCACCGATGACACGTCTCTCCGTGTCAAAGATCAGACACATTTCCCAACTCACTTGCCTGACTTCACTCTTTTTCGTCCTGCGTAATCCACAGCGGGATCTGTGTCAAAGGGCGCGGAGCTGGAGATGAAAATGCACACTAACACACGTACCTCCAGAATCCCGTGGACTCACCGCGTCACTGTCTGCTTCCTGGTCAGACAGTCTGCAGGAGCCAGATCATCTCATGACTGCATGATACTCGGAGTTGCCTGGGATCATATCTCCTCATCCTTATCTTCAGCGTTCAATAAAGGTTTTTCCACGTGTGACCACTACTACAGTAAACAATCCCTGTCACCAAAAAAAGTGGGACTGGCTCTTCACATAGATCTGGTCAAACTCTCCTGGTGAAGATCAATGTGCATGGTTACCAGTTACACAAAGCAAATATCGATCAGTGTTCAGTAAGATTAAATGCATGATTAGTGATCGCTGTGTCCTAAACTGATAGAATAATGATGTTTGTTGTATCTGTTGTGAAACACATGCAATGTCACAGGCACACGGTCTTGTCCAGGGACTGTTTGTTTCACTTCTGGTCCCACAAACAATGCCCTTTAACACAAATAAGTGCTAATCTCTAAAAAGGGGCATAGTGGTCTCATGAATATGCATGAGGTCTAATCCACTGTGGGAGTTGACCTAACTCTACTTGTGTTTAAATTGCAGGATTTGTTCTTGCCTCTTTGCCTTTGAGTGCCTGACTATAACAACCACTGGAAGGGAAGAAATTTGCTGTGTGGACAAAAGTGAGTATGGATATCTGTTTATCAGTTTTAATGCTTTCATATGACCTAGAAAAGAGTGGTTTGAGTATAGCCAAATCAGTTTTTTTTGTCAAAAGTAAGTGATTTTTAAAATGATTTTCTCAGATCAAATATTTGTATTAAAATTCTTCTTCTTCTTTTCTGACTCTTTCAGCAGAGCCAGCAAATATTAGAAAATGGTCAGCAGAGGCGAAATCCTCCCATTTGCTAAGGAGATGCTGAGGCAGAAGCCCAGCTCTACCATGCTGAAGATCTACATGCTCGGCTCAACTCTGGCAATGCTTGGAATGATTGGAGGACTTGTGGAAAAGGTTTTCTTGCCCTTTTCGGAGGATCAGTCCCTTGAGGGCGAAGGAGTGGAGGAGTTCTCCATTGAGAAGAGGAGGAGAGAGAAGCAGGTGTTGAAATCACACTCTGCCTTGGTTCTTACTGAAGCTGAGGACATGCTGGGGACAGTACTGTCTGAGAGCAAGGCCAAATATCTGGCAACTTCTGTCCGGAGAGGCTCAGCCAACCGCTTACATGCTTCTTAATTAAACTCTCCCCCCAACAGAGATGGACACGAGTTAAAATGTTGATGGTACTGGGAGTGAATTACATCGCTATGTTGAAATGGTCCTATTTAATTTATTTCAGATTTGGTTAAATGCATTTTCCCTTGTTGGCAAATTGAAAAAAACAACATGAGTTGATATTTTGCAAACTGTAAAAAGCAGTAAAGTCAGGCTGCTGGGCAGCAGATACTTATGGATCAGATTCAATGACTGTGTTCAGATGTGCAGGATTGAACTTTGTTGCACTTTAATAAACTTCATTTTTAATTATCAGTGCACTCAAGCAATCATTTTAATATAAATTGTGATGCAGCTTTTCTTGAAGTGACTTATAATGACACCATGCCCTATATAAATTTATTAGAAAAACAAAATAATAGGCTACAACTTGTGCTTATTTTAATGTGATATAGTACAGTTATTTTTGTTTAGTCAATAACTCACTTAGAAAGTGTTATAAAAAGTCTAATGCATGATATAATAATGCAACTAATTTCTGTGACAAAAAAAAACATATGAGAGAAAATCTACTTATCTTTGAACAAACATATTTTGATCATAAACATAACCACACAATCCCCCGACTAGTTAAAATTTCTGGACAATTACATTTTTGAAAGTTTGACTCCAAAGACTTCAACCTCATTTCTGGTGATACAATAGTTAAATAATACATTTCATGTATTATTGTATTTACAGTTGTGAAAACTGAACATTGGAATTTAATGATGCCATATCATAGATGAACACTAGGTGGCGGTATGGCAGAATATGCGAGAGGTCAGTTTCCGTTCCCTTGACGGAAGTGATGTCATTACCATGTTTACTAACGGCGGCTAAACGCTAGCTGCATAAATGAAGTAGTTTTCAATTTATGTCTCATTATTTTAAAAAGAATATTTGACATAAGTGCTGATGGCGGATCCTGCGGTGTCCTCGGGAGGATCACTGAATGCAGGCGGGGTAAGGAATGTTTTAATAGTTCACCGTCCTGAGAAACGTCCAGGTTTACGGCGCAAAGACATCAAACCAGGAGTTGATCCTGCCTCCGCGCGGACATTCTTTAAATAGATTAATAACGTAAATCATTATCGTTAATTAAGTGTGAGCCTACTGATATTGTTCAGATTGGCTATCTGTACCTACGGTACCCTTTTATATGCGTGTTTGTCTGGTAAAATTGGTCCCTAAATATTACCAGAAGCCCAACGAAGTTATAATAAACGTTTTTTAGTCAGACTAGTACTTGAGTCATTAAATGGTTAATGTTAATAAGTTAAAATGTTTTCAGTGTGGGATTCTTTTTTTTTTTTTTTTTACTCGAACTTCTAAAGCAATGTATGACTTGACGTGCCTGGGATCCAATAAATGAAAGATCATTTGTTTTGTGTTAGTTTAGTTAACCCTTGAGGGTCGTTGGAATTTACTATCCTTGGGGGTTCATTAGATGATTTTTAAAAAATGCGTCCCAGAAAGTACTTTATAATTTTACAGATAGTATTCTTTCCGACCTTTTTGTGATCAGAAATGTTATTCAACTTCAGTCGTTATTAAAAGTACCAACTCTTAATTTTTTTAATTATTATTTTAAAAATTTAAATGCCATTGTGAATACATGACGTCACTGTTTTATTGAAAAAAAGCGTTATTTTCCATATACATGTTGCACTTCAAGCTCAGTCTTATCTATATCAAATATAATTAACAGCATTGATTAATATTCATTGTGATTTATTTATTTTGCCCAGTGTCACAGTTAAAAGTTACTACCCTTACATAAAGAATGCAAAAAAAGTCTGAGTCTCCCTTTTTTTTTTTTTTTTTTTTTTTATTCTTACAGCTATTATTCAATAGGGTTTCATTTTGGAATAGAATAGTCAAATTTCTCATTTTTATTGCAAAACGGTGGTACACTATTTTTGAAATTATAGGCCTGTTCATTTAAAAAAAAACCCTGTGAATTATTAATGATAAAATATTAATGCACCCACAAAATAATGCATCAAATTCAATGTTGTCACTTATCTTTGAGATAGTTTTGACTGATCTTTGGGGAAAAAAAGATTCCTAGACCTGCAACATATATAGAAAATAACATTTTATTTGGGTTTCTTCAGATCTTTTTTTTTCTTTATAAAAATAGTGATGTCATGAAATCAAATTAGCCTTTTAAAGGGTTAAAATGATTAAAGCGATTCATTAGAAAAGACAAAAAGATCATCCCTAATGACATACAAGGGTTAGTTAAATTGTCATCTGTGGTTCTTGTTTCACCATAACTGTTAAAAAATAGGAAAATAGAATTTATTTCTTGCTCATTCTCTCAGCGTGGTGGCTCTAAAGCAGCTTCCAGCCCTGCAGAAAACTATCACCTGGCCCGACGTCGCACCCTGCAGGTCGTTGTCAGCGCCCTCCTGACCGAGTGCGGCTTCGACAGTGCAGAGAAGGCGGCGGTGGAGACGCTCACCGAGATGATGCAGAGCTGTATGTATGAGACCCAAATGCACAGTCGATATGTGGCTGCTGCTGAACGTTATATATCCCTGTACCCCGTTGTAATGACAATACAACTTCTATTCCATTCAAAGTGTCATTCCCACCCACTGAGAAATGTGCTCATGCTCATCTCCCCAAGGGTGCATAGTAGAATACTTTTGTCGACACAGTTTCTTGATCTCCACTTTGTTCATCAAGTTTTTTCTCACAAATTTGGCTTCAACAAAACAGTGTCTGAGGCACTTTTATTCCTTCATTGTGTAAGCAGATAATGGATGTGAAGCTGTGGCTGATACATCGCCTACTTCATGTGATTTAAGTTAATATATTTCCAAGTATTAGTAAGGCTGTATGATCCGCGAGCTTTCTAATTTCATTTCTTTACATGACCATGAGTTGACTCAGCACAGATTTTACATCATACATTCTCTCCAGTATTGTGTTGAAAAAAGGGTTTCATGACATTGCTTGAACACTGATGAAAATGTAATTCTCTTGTCATACAACTATGCTGTTAAAAAGTTGCTCTTAACCTGGTGGACCTTGACTATTATGCCTTTGGTTGCATATCAGCAATATATTCAGATTATGGAAGCTAAAGTTATTAATGCTTGGTTCTGGTTCCTGAGGTACATTTTGTAAATCGGATTTTCTCCTGGCTGTTCCTCTGCAGTGATAAGTGAATATTAGTCTGCTCCTCAAAGTGGAGAAAATGCTGTGACTACTGGGATGAGGAAAGACTGATAAATTCAGACTGTATTTTGGAATAGATTTAAAAGTCTGTGCATCATTTCTATAAAGATATTTCAGGACATTTAAGCTCAATTTAGGACCAATGGCTGGTGATGATGTTTTAAAATGCAAGCTATCAACACTTTTATCTGCTTTTCTGTACAAATAGAAACTTGACAAATGAGTGGAAATGGTAATTATATGGTCACGTCCATTAATTCATTTTTTGTGCTGTACCTGGATTTCAAAGAAACATTTGTTGATGATTACTGTATACAGAATTTTGATCTTTACTGTATAAAAAAATTCAAAAGTAGAGACCTTTATGTAACACAAAGCTTCATCTTTTTTTTTTCTTCAGATATATCTGAAATAGGCCGATGTGCTAAATCATATTGTGAACACACAGCCAGGAGCATCCCAACTCTGTCAGATACAGTGGTGACGCTCATTGAAATGGGTAAGACTACAAGGATGCCAACACTTTTACAGTTTTACACTGCTTTCAGATTTAAAATGAATTATATTTAATGTTTGTGACACTGAAGGTTTCAGTGTTGACACGCTGCCTGTTTACGCCAAGCGATCACAGAGGATGGTTATAACTGCCCGTGAGTACCCAAGCGACATCTTATTTTTGACTTTGAACTCCATGTATTTGTCAATTTGTTTCACATTTGCTAATTTTTTGGGGACATAATGAATTCCAGCTCCTGTGACGAACGCTCCAGGGACACCAAAATCCCTGTCGGCTGGACAGAAACGCACGCATCCTCCTCATATCCCCAGTCACTTTCCAGAGTTCCCAGATCCTCATACTTACATCAAAACTCCTGTGAGTTGGAGCATACTTTTAGAAAGAGATTTTTAAAAATTAAAGAAAGATTTTTTTTTTTTTAAACAATTCCCTTAGGTTTAATGTGTTTTTATTTCTTTAGACTTTCAGAGAGCCTGTGTCGGACTACCAGGTGGTGAGAGAAAAGGCAGCAACTCAGAGGAGGGATGTGGAACGAGCACTCACACGATTTATGGCCAAAACTGGAGAAACACAAAGCCTTTTCAAAGATGACATTACTGCTTTCCCACGTGAGTGATCCTGGCCAGGTTCACCTGGACAGTAAAGCTGGTTGTAGCAGTAACCACGTGTAACACATTCCCTCTGACTGACAGTGATTGCAGCCCGACCAAGTGCCATCCCATATCTCAGCGCCCTCCTGCCCTCAGAGCTGGAACTGCAGAGTCTGGAGGAGACGGACTCCTCGGAGCAGGATGACCAGACCGACAGCGAGAACACGGCAGGAAATATCACTGTGAGTCATCACATTTGGAGTTTGGTTGCTGACACTATTGTCTGTTTATACCATCAACTTGATTCATTTTAGTTCCTGCTCAGGCTTTTAGTATTTACATTAGTTGTTTTACATTGTTGGTGTGGTTTTGACAAGTCATCTTTGTCTCGGCGCAGTACACACAGTGCCATAAGCAAGCACATGATTAAAAATCCTGACCGGCTTGTTGGAGGTAGCGCTCCCATAAACCAAGAGTGGATTTCATAGAACAAATGACTCAACCCTTTTCTGACTCTCTATGACCCAGGAATCTTCACTCACGGCACTTCCCCAAGTTATCCTACAAGTTTGAAATGTCATTTTATAGAGCATAAGCTTCAGTATTTATTTGTTTGTCTGTTGGTTTTGTGTGTGTGTGTGTGTTTTTTAAGCACAGACAGAAGAAAATAGAAACTTACTTTTTAAATAGAGCTAGTTGTCAACTGTTGTTCATGCTCAGTACATTTACATAAAAATGTCACCTGACCTGCGACTGTAGATCAACTGAACATTTCCATTGGACTTTTGTCTTGGTTCCAGTATTCAAGCACAGGAGGGGATGGATTTAAGCTGGTAGCATGTCAAAGTGGTTAATTGGCACAGATTTTTAAAATTTGGTAGAATCCCTACAAGCTGTAAGGTATACATATTTATTTTTTCAACAAATAATGCTGATCATATACTTGATGAACTGCATAAACATCGCAAAGACTTTTAAAAGGCTATAGCATGAGACACACAGAGTTATAGGTCACAGACTAAAGATTTCACAAGCATTGGGGCTTTTTGTGGGGGGATTATTCAACAACCAACAAACAATGCTCTCACTGGTTGTTAACAGTAATTTCACCATGGAGCAGTACAATTTGCACGAGACAAGATGAAAGACTAGCAATAATGTTAACCATGTTGGATTTTGTTGGAACATTAATACTTGGAAAAGAGACTACGTCCAACGACTGAGATCAAGAGAGTGTGTCCCAACTTTAGCTGGACTCATTTTTGTTTATTTTAATTTATTTGTCAGTGACTTTGAAATTGCTTGTAAAATTGTTAAATGTAAGATCGGTATCAGATGCATGATGTCCCTCGTGGTGGAAGTAGCAGAACTAACACAAGGAGAATCATTCAGGAGTAATTCAGCTCTGGACTGCATCTGGTGTATTACTCTGAGATTTCATTTAGCACAATTTAAATGGACACGCATGTTTAGATGTACTTTACAAGTCGGGTCTCAGTCTTCAGAATTGACTGAAACTGTCCTTGCTGTCTATCTGTTCTGTATATGCAGTGTGCTTTATCATCGCTTGATTAATGTGTTTATTGCTGGACCTCAGCGCTGCTGGCCAGTAAACACCTCTGCAAAACAAACACAAATTGTTACTTTTACTGTTTTTATTAAAGCAAGATACATTCATGATCTGACGTACCGTTGAGCAGATTTCTACAGAGTTATGGTGATGGTCCTATTCTTCACATTCGTGTGTGATATGTAAAACTGAAAGTAGTTTCAGCCTCTCGGCCTAACTGCAAAAAAGTAAATGACTATTTTCCAAAAGGAAATGTACCGTCATTTCATAGCAGAATGAATGTTCACTTTCATTACTGTTTGTTTTGCATTATTCAGGACGATCCAGGTGCTGACAAAGAGAACTCCATGCTTCCTCCCAGTGGTGTTGTTCCATCAGCCAAGGTCAACGAGGATAATGTGATCGACAACCCGTACCTCCGACCAGTCAAGAAACCCAAAGTGAGGAGGAAGAAATGAGTCAGGACCAACGTGGATCGAGAGACTCTCTTATATGTCTGTGTTTGGTGCAGTCAGCAGCCCAGTCAGGGATTCCCTCCCCGGAGAGGAACGGATCACTGCTGAAACCCGCTCCGAGAGCAGGGATCAGCAGCTGCTTTTGTCTTGGATGGGACCAGTACTGTTGTTGACTCTGACATCTTTTGAAGATGCCTACTTTCATTTTTTCACTTTTTAAGCAAGCACTCATTTTGTATATATTTGTCAAGCCGATTTTTTTTTTTTTTGAGTGACTTTATAACGTGACATGCAGACATAAATCCAGTCATTTATCAAGAAAGAAAGAGATGCTCCTTTTTTTTACATTATGACATAACCAACTTTTATTGACAGCAGTTTTGCCAAGTAAATTTGATTGATGCCATCCTGCGGTGGTGTTTTGATGGGTTTTCATGTCAGTTTGGAGTTAGAAGTACAAACTCAGATAGGCCACTCTGTTCCTCTGTTTAATGAACTCCTTGTCCCAGATTAGCTGTGGAAAAACAAACTAGCGTTAATGTAGTCAATCACACACTCAGTCATGGATTGATGTCATCTTCATGTAGCTCACAGAGTGCAGCCAGGTTTGTAACCTCAAAAAAAAAAAAAAAAGTTTCTTTACTGTAATGTTGTAGTGTTTAGTATCTTTAATTTCAGCAAATGTTTAAGTAATCTCTGATCATTGTTATTCAACACTTTTTTCCCAACCACAATCCTTCTTTCAGATAGAATGACTCACCACCTCCATCCGTTTTCTACACTGATTTATTCCTATTCAGGGCCAGGGAGATCTGCTGGAGCCTATCTCAGCAGCGGTATACCCCAGACGGGTAGCCAGTCCATTGCAGGGTCACATCTAGACAAACAGCCACACTCACACTCTCTCTGATGGGAAACTCAGGGTGGGTTCACCGCTACCCTTCAAGATTCCAATACTGACTGGGAAATTTCTTGCCCCAACTTTAGTAATGTCTGAAATCTACTTAGCTGTTTGTTTTCTTAATTCAGAGTGCTAGTTTTACCCTTCTGAAACAGTAACATGCTTTCGATGTGAGATGTTTTCCAACATGATTGAGGAATGACAAGTTTCTTGATGCGTCAGGGCTATCCATCCATTTTCTAGACCCGCTGAATCCAACTGGGTCACAGGGGTCTGCTGGAGCCAATCCCAGCCCATTGCAGGCGAGAGGCAGGGGTCCGTTAGGGCTAGAAAAACAAAACAACAACAACAACAACAAAAAAAAAAAACTATTGCAGCTGAAGCATTAATCCCTGCAGCAGTGTTCCGGTGCGATGCTCTGACCTATTCATTTAGTTAAATCAAGGCTTTTTTTTTTTTTTTGGGAGCCAGACAAAGTTACAAAAATAACAAAGCAAGCATAGATCTGCACCCCCTTTCATAATGGGCTCTAAGTGCTCTGGCAGTCAGGTGAACAGGCAGCTGGAGAGACTGAACCAGAAACAGGCTGCAGGTCCAGGTAGTGTCAGGCCCAGAGTCCTGAAAGTCTGTTCGAACCAGCTTTGGGGGATTCTGCAGCACCTCTGCAACATCCACCTGAGCCAGGAGAAAGGTTCCAGTGCCACAAAGATCTCATCCATCTTCTAATGACTATAGGCCTGTAGCTCTAGCATCTGACATCATGAAAATCCTGAACAAACTTATTGACCCACCTGAATAAGCAAACAAGCAACTTCCAAGACCCACTTCAGCTTGCTTATCTTCATGGGGTTGGAGTTGAAGATGCCATCATGCACCTGCTTCAACAAACCCACAGTCATCTGGACTAAGGAGCAGTACCGTGAGGATCATATTCTTTGATTTCCACAGTGCATTTAACACCATCCAACCTGCATCCTAAGAATCTCCATTAGGCAAATGTGGATGCCTCCACCATCACCTGGATTACTGACTTCCTGACAGAACCCAGTTTGTGAGACTGAATGGTTGTGTGTCTGATCAGGTGGGTCAGCACCACAGGAACGCCACAGGGGTCTGTACTCTCACCATTCCTCTTTACACTCTACACCTCAGATTTCCAGGACAAGTCAGAGTCCCGTCATCTGAAATATTCAGATAACTACAGTTGTGGGGTGTATCAGTGATGGACAACAGACGTATTTTAGAGAGGGTGTTTTAAGACATGGTGTGAGAACAATCCTCTCATCTTGAATGTGAAGAAGACAAAGGAGATTGTGGATTTTAGGACAGCCAAGGTTATGTCAAACAGTCTTTTCATCATGTGAGAAGCCAAGATGGTAGAGGAGTATATATACCTCAGTGTTCGCCTGGACAGCAGACTGGACTAAAGATACCACTGGACTAGAGGTGCTGTTTATAAGAAAGAACAGACCAGATTTTACTTCTTAAAGAAGCTCAGGTCCTTCGGGGTTTGTAGCAAGATGCTGAATGTTGTCTATAAGTCTGTCACAGAGAGTGCAATCACATCTGCAGTTATCTGCTGGGTTAGCAGCATCAAAGCCAATGACTTACAGAAACTTGAGCTGATAAAGAAGGCTGACTTTTCTGGTTCAGATTATGCAGAGGAGGATAGTTCAAAAAATGAAGAAGATCATGGACAACCCTGAGCACCCTCTTCACAACACAGGGATTCAGCAACAATGTCTTCACTCAGAGGCTTCTTCAGATCTGCTGCAATGTCTGCCAACATTATGTGTCTACACAATAGGATCAGATGGCAACATCAGGTTTTTCTGTCAATAGATCTTTGTTCCATGATGGCATTCTCAACTTCAGAAAGTGGTAGAGGAGGCATGAGACACCATTTTAACACGTCGGCACAGGTGCCAGACCATAACCCCACGAGAATCTTTTTTGATGTGCTGCAGTCAGACCAATAAAAGACTTTATGCAACAGACCAACTTTCTCACCAACAACATCAGATCTTGGTGAAAAAGTACTGCAACCCTCAAAATAATGAGTATTGAAACAATAGCATTATGGGATTTTTTAGTTAAGCTTAAGATGGTCCAGCAAAATGTTAGAGTACTACAACAGCAGGTTTATTGTCTTAACTTCACTGATCAAAAAGCCTTTTCTACAAAATCCACTTAAACATATTTGATTTTAACATATTACAAGCTACCTCTTAGGCTGATAACATTCTTATCTGTAATCTTGAACATAACTTGAAATCAGACTGATAAGGGGAATATTTCAGAGGGGAAAATGCACATTGTTGTAAATGCACATTGTTGTTCTGCCAACATGATATTCAGGAACAAAAGGCATTGTCCAACACCAAATTTCCACCCAATATCACATTTACACAACAGTTTAACATTACATTTAATCAACAGGGTTTGTTATGCAGAAAATGTGTTGAACTGGTCATATTTCAAATCCCACACCTTGGCTTGCTGGGACAAGTCTAACGTTCACGTCTATATAGAGCTGGAAAAGAAAAGCTGGGTAGTTTTGTCTTTCACAATGTACTGAACACAATATGATTGGAAAAAATCACCCTCATTATGTGTATATGTGTTTTTGGCCCCTTAATATTAATGCAATGATGAGGATAAATGTGTATGTTCATAAACATATGTCCGACCTTGCTGTATGTTAGGATCAGAACGATAAGCCTGCTGAATTGATCGGTTTGCTTCACTCACCTTCACCCTAAGTGATCTGCTGTCTGGCTGAGGCAGTCTTCTCCAATCTGGGCTCCCAAAGCACATCGGCCAGTTCACTTTCCTGTTTCTTGCTACTTTGTACTGGTAGGATCCAGGGCTGTGCAACAAAATGACAGCTTTCAGCTGACTTCTGCCGCTGACATTTAAAGCTACGCACCTGTGTTGCTGTCTCACCCAGGACTGTCCTCAGCTGTAGACGGGATGGTTTTAAATCTGCATGAGGTTGAATTGAATGATGTTTTGTTTGGAGGAGGGAGTCTTGTCTTGGTTTGATCCGGCTGGTACTGGTGTATTAAAGGGGTCACGTCCTGGTGATTGAGATTATAAAAACATCTTTAAGTTAAACATGACATGACTAAATGGTATCTCAATACTTCATATCCAACTCTTTAAAAAAATCACATGACCAAAATTTGCAGCAAGCAGAAGCTTACTTGTCCTTTTATATCCAACATGGCTCACATGAAGCTCATGCCTGAGAATCTATCTGGAAAAGTTAACTTAGTGTGAAAAAGACTAGAGTGATCCTAATTTATGAGATCCTCTAAGACAGTGTTTCTTAACCGTGGTCCTCAGGGCACTGTCCTGCGTGTTTTTTTTACATGTCTTTTGTATCAACACACCTGATTCTAATTATTGACGTCATCAGCTCGGTCTCCACAATGACAGTCGTTTACAGCAGGGTGCCCATCTAAATCACGCCGGGAAGGGTGTCCCGAGGACCAGGCTTGGGAAACACCGCTCTAATTTGTTCAACGTGCCTTGTAACAACGTGGAAAACGGGGAGAAGTCCTGGCAGACAGACCGTATCCTTTCTTGCTTTCGGGTTTTTTTTCCAAGTCATAAACCATGGTCCCGAACTGTTTGGGAAAAAAAAAAAAAAAGCTGTAAGTCGTGTCATGGACAAATAAGCCAACATAAATATCCAAGCATAAAGGTGATGTATAAAAGTATGCATAAAAGCGGTTATAACACGGCCTTTCGTTGCTGAAGGACTTGTACGTGTGTTAAAACACGAACCTTGTCGTTGTCGTAGGAGCCAGGCCCGAGATGGGGCGCTTCCGGTCGCAGCACTTGGTTTCCCAGCCGGTCTGGAGGAAGCATCAGGGGCAGCATCTGCCTCTCCTGGGTGCTTCCAAAAGCTACTCTGGGTGCAGGAACTGCTGGCATTATGAAAACTTACTGGTGACCAACTAAATTGGACGAGCTAAGCTGCAAGCTTATTCCCAGACGTCGGCCTCAGTCGGACTGTTTTGACTTCTTGTTACTATAGCAACAAAGGATCATTTACTTGTAAACGCTGTATGAAGGGAAACACACACACACCCTCGGGCGCAAAGCATAAATGCGTTCATTCGTTTTAATTTAAGTTACCAGTGAATAATGCATTCAAGCACCTGAAACGTTAAGATTTCTTGCACACATCTGCTCTCAAACTTAACAGGTTTGGGAGTTCAGTAGTTTCCACTGATGTTACGAAATGATGAGAATGCAAAATTAAGAATTCTTAGTATTTCTAACAAGTTCATGATGTTTTAAACTGTGAAATCCACACTTAAACATTTAAATATAACCCAAAAATGTAGTCATAAAAATGAAGCTGTTGCATCACTATGTAGAGATCTGTTTATTTGTAATTAAAGATAACAGTACATGGCATGGCACTTGCACATCTTTATGTTTAACAAAAGCTGAACAGAGGCCGCATCGTTTAGTTTTAATTTGTTTATAGCACTTGCACCAAGGATAAATATTAAGGGCACTTTTACAGAAAAGGCATTTTTTAATAAAAAATAAATTACTAATCAAGAGACTGTTCTATAGCAGTAGTGAACTCCTGTGATATGAACTCTGATGAGTGACAACAGGCCTCATGCTTCAGCACATTTCAAAACATATCACAAATAATATACTATTATATACACACACATTTTTCTCTTTACCAGTAGTCTTTATGTTAGTTAAGAACAATTAAAAGGTAAAAACTGATGTCTGAAACGGTTCAATACAGCATTGAGGAATCCAATTAATTTTGGCAAAGAAGGCTTTCCCTGATGATAAAGCGAAGTGTTCTTGGGGGAATATATAAGCTGTATCAGTTTATCATATTAAGTCAAAATCAGTTTTGGCAGATATGGGGAGATGAAATGGAATGTGCTCTCAAAAGGGAAAGTATACCAAAACCTGAAGGAAATTATTTTAAAAAATACACACATACATGTGATTATTTCAAAGGAAAGATCCAGAGATCTAAGCACATAAAAACAACAAGGCAAAGGAGAATCTCCAGTGTCAACAGTAATTAACAGTGAAAGACACTGGAGTGGTCGTGTGCATGTGTAAGTGTAAAGTGTCACTCCGATTGTGGCACTGAAATCGATGGACCTTTGGGGTCATCAAATCGATCCATGGTATTAAGTTGCATGATCATATGCAGGCCATACACAAAAATCAGCAGCATGAGGAGTGTGGTGAGTAGGCCCATCCAAATCCCTGGAGTGAAGAAGCCTGCACAGTCGCTGGCGTAGGAGAAGTTTGTTCCATTGGCCAAACCAAAGCCTTGAATCTGGATCAGAAAAAAAGAGTTTGAAATGGTGAATTTCCCACCAACTTTCCAAAAACGTAATAATAATACTAATGCTGGATACTAATGTGTTTCTGCCAGAGCAGCAGACAGAATTGCAGTTGCACCTGGAAGTCGACAAAATTGAGCCTCCACTGTGATGAGTTTAGGTTGGTGTTGTTTGGGATGAGCAGAGCATCTTTGAAGGTGCTGACAGACTGACAGTGGAAGGAATACTCTGCAGGGGCGTAGATGTTGCGGCTACCAATGAAAGTCCCATTTAGGCCATTGAATTGCAGCGTCACAAAGTCCAGAGTGAACCAGTTTCGTGCAGACACCGGATAGAACCGCTGACTCATGGCAAAACTACAGGCCAACAAAAGAAAAGTGCTCAGAGCCTCACGAAAACATATCAGCATAATATACCAATTAACCAAGTGCTGCTTAATTCCTACAAGAGAAAAATTATGTTAGCGAGCATAAAGTGCATATTTGTTAACATCTGATGAGGGATTAATACAGGTAGTTGAAAAACAGAGCTATGACCAAACCAGATAACATTACACTAGTCAGGCATTCTAAGAAAAATACAGAAGGGGGTTTCATTTGTATAGTTTATTCATATGTGTATATGTTATTCATTCATACACACATTTTATTTATTTATATATATATATATATATATATATATATATATATATATATATATATATATATATAATTATGATATATATT
>JAOWBL010013830.1:15423-31514 GCA_028564865.1 Zenarchopterus dispar | reverse complement strand
TATGAGAACTACTCCAGGTACTATGAGAACTACTCCAGGCACTATGAGAACTACTCCAGGTACTATGAGAACTACTCCAGGTACTATGAGAACTATTCCAGATACTATGACATCCTCCTCCCACCATTCAAAACCCCCCATATTTCATTTATTGGAGATGCAAAACTGAGTGTGTATATGACTGGCCATGTGTCCAGAGGGTAGCCACCCTCTCACCTGTTAACAGCTGATATAAGCTCCAACCTCATTCTGGATAGAAATTAAATGTATTGTGAAAATGAATGAATGATTAATTTAAGTTATTATGGTGAACTTTGTTTCACAAGCTAGATTTGGCGCGATACAGGAAAAACGGACACAGAGTGCTCATTTGTTGTGCTGGCTGGCATGGCGTGGAATGGGAACATATCGACCCTTGGATAGCTCAGTATTGATGAGTGGATGGATTTCAGGAAGTGACCTTGACTAGCTCAGACAAGCACCGGACCAGAGTCCAGCTTGTTTTCCCACAGAGCACATCTCCAGTACCAGCTGCCTCTGTGGAGTTACGCTGCAGGTCATATGTTTGTGAGAATGGAGGGATCTAAAGTGCTTATAGAGCGCTCTTTAGTCACTGTAGTCTTGCTGAAACATTATGAATTGTGATTTTAAGGGGACGTATTATGCCCTTTTTTTCAAAGGTTTACATGATTTTCTGAGGTCTTAACAGAAAGTCTGTATCACAAGCTGGTCAAAATGCCTCATTAAAAGGTACAAAACCTCCCTTCTCAACCATGACGTTGCAGCTCTGTTCACAGCAGCAGGATTGAATTAGACACATAATTTAACTCCATCTTTTGCATATTTTGTTAATTTCTGGATTTATTTTACAGATTTGTTCCACCTACCTGTGACAGAAAATGATCTAACAGTGAATAAAGATCAAGATAGGGAATGTGAAAAGTTTCTCTCCGGCCTGGGTCTGTGACATCTCAGACATCTGGGTCTATAGCATGACAGACCTAGATGTCTGTGATGTTGTGATTTTTGAGTTGGTAGTGACTTTAGATGCCTAAATATGTGCTCTTAAGTTGAGATAATATTTTATATTATTATTATTTTTAATAATAACTTCCTTTTAAGATATTTTAGTTCCATTAGTGTTAAAGGGAAAGGCATTTACTTTTCTTTACAGATACAATGGTCATGGTACTGTAGAGAATCAATAGCAGGAAAACTATCTGGAATATTGTTCCTGTTCAGATCACTTGCTCCCCGAATTAAATATATTTAATTTTACACCCCTTGATTATCGCACATAAATCTACTTGAATTTCCATTTATTTGGGGCTTTGTTGGTATAAAGCCACCTGTGAGCATTTGAGTCTTAATCGCTGCCACCATGAAATCAAATTTTTCGTTTTTCTTTTTAAACAATATCAGTGCATAAACACGTGGAAGCCTTTGTCCTGCAATCAAAGACTACTTCTTTCACAGATCCAGGACCAGCTGATTTCTCCAGTTTTTACATCGCCGCACCATTAGAACAATCTGTACAGTCATCTCCCGTCCTACACTGCCCCTGTGCGGCCATTCGTGGAAGTACAACCGTTTGGACCGCTCTGTCGACATCCTGTCAATCATCACAGAAACTCCGCCTTCTACTGATATGATTGGTGGAGTTAAGGTCGTTGGGGCGTCAACGGACCAATCACACGGCTCTGCCTCTTGTTAACAGGGCTCCAGTTCTGAAATGCCCTCTCTTTTGTCGTCTGTGCATTTTTATTATTTATAGACTCAAGGAGTAAAAGGAAAGCGTGACGGAGGAGGAGAGGAAGGAGGAAGAAGGAGGAGGAAGGAGGAAGTAAAGAAGGAAGAATATACTGACAGAAAAGAAAGAGAAGGTTTGAGGGTTAGTGATGGATATGTGTCTGGCTCTAATGACCTGTCACAGACAGAGTAAGGGATGTATTGATCCCATCTTTTCCTCATTTGTCTGATTTATGCTTTCTCTAAAGAGGAAAATGTGAGGAAAAAAGAGGAAAAGAAAAAGAACATCCCCCTCAAAGCTATAAACCACTGAAAGGGTTTAATTTAAGACTGAGTCATGATGAATATGTGATTCATAAAGACCTTCCTTGCCTCCAAATAGAAAGTTATTTATCATACCATAAAAGCATGATCTCTCTGAGCATAGATATCTTTCTATTCAACAAATTCCTTAAGAACTTCATCAGTATTTTGATTTAAAACTATATAAAACTGGAAGAATAGCAATACTTTAAATCATTTGCAAAACATGATTAAACAATTACAGACACTGACGCTTCCTATGAGCCATCCAGAGATTTGTTTAGAAACATCTACATCATCAGTGCTGGCCGATGATCGATCTCAAAAACTATGTGAGCAATGAAGCAAAACAAATTTCAGCCATCTGATTGAATGAATGTTTTGCAGCATGTTGGTCATCAGTTAAAGCCAGACTTTCTCAAGGATGAAATGCACACCACAGAGGTACCACCAGACATTAACCACAGACATCTCTGTCAGGGGACTCAGAGTCAAAAGAGAAGAATTATTTACTCTAGATAATAGTTTAGCCGCTGGTACACTGTAAAGTCTACTTATGTTTGTGTTTTTCCTAAAAGACCCTGAAATCTATCAGTTCTTTCACAATTAAGGAACTTTAAATGACTATAGTTGAGGAAAAGGTATAATGTGAACATGATATGTAAAGATAAAAGGGTTCTTGGAAGGAAGGCTTTTTTTCTTCTCAACACTTATATGGCCTAACACTTACCTTTGGATCAATTTAAGGACTCTGGTCACTAAGATGGAAACAACTAATATAGAGATTTTCCTGTATGGAGTTTCCAAGTTTCTACCCATGTGGAAGTCTCATCTGGTTGCTGCAGCTTCCTCCAACTGTCCAAAAACATGAACATTAGGTGAACTGGTGATCATAAATTGATTAATGGAGTGAGTGTGGTTGTTTGTATTTCAATGGCCCTGTGATGGACTGGTAACTTGTCCAGGGTGCACCCTTTTGTCTTTTGTCCAAAATAGAGCTGGGATAGGCTCCAGCAGATCCCCATGGCCCTAAAATAGGAATAAAGGGGTATAGATGGACATTCCTTTGAATTCTTTGCCATAATGCCTGACTCGCTTTCTGCTGAGATCCTTTTAATAAATAAAGTTCCTGAAGGTTTCTTTCAGTAAAAATTTTAAAATTACTTGTTTTATCAATAACAGGAAACTCACCTGTACAAAGGTTAACAATACAGGTTCAGACCATAATGCTACCACCATAAATTCCCACGGAGGATATTAGGTCTTGTGTATGTCTTTGTTTCCCCTTTAACACTTTACTAGTTTGTTTGTGTGCAAATGTTGTGTTTGGAGAGCTTTGGCTGAGGACCTCTTTTTCTGGGATTTGTAGAAATCTGTTTTGCGCCTGACATAATTCACCTCAGCAACTGTATCATGACCAAATTTCGACAAACTTCTATTATTTAAATATGTCAGAGCATCCACTCACACCCAATACCCATTTTAATGATTAAAAACGTGAGTGTATTCACACCTTCGAACTACCTGCCGTTCTTGTGGTTCACACACTAATTTATAAAAACTATATCAGCTAAGACAAACTTTTGATACTGCTCAGCTGACCTTGTGTGATTTAAAACTAGTCTTAACAAAACTCAGAGCCACTTCTAGAGGGGTTTGAGATTGAGCTAGTTTTACAATACAGGTATGTAGGAATTTTGATAAATGAGGAACTCTTTTTTACTATATTTCTAGCAACTTTTGAAGATTTAATAAGCAGTATCTGTTGCCTTACATACGCTTTTAGATTTCATTGAGTGCTGCTTTCATTGCTGTGTTCATGGTGTTGTAATGTATGTGTCATGATATTATGTGATGTGTATTTTGTAACTGTGTTTTGTAACTAATGTTAATGATGTCTGTCATGTACAAGACCACTTGGAAAAGAGATTTTAAATCTCAACAGTTCCTTCCTGGTTAAATAGAATAAAAAAATCTGAGAGTCATATATGAGACTTGCCATCTTATTTCTTCAAATACACTCACCTTTGTTTGTAGGATGTATTTAGGATATTATATTTTAGGTAAAGTGAGATTTAAATACTAGATAACAGAAGCACAAATACAGTGAAATAAAATGAGAAAAAGATTGGAATAAATAAGGAACAACATAATGACAGTACAGTGCAATATTAGGTGCAGCAAAAAGTTCAGTTAAAAAAGTCAGAGGGGGGAAAATAGTTTTCAGTTTAACTTTAATAGTGGCTATACTTTAGGCATATTAAGCATCAACAGGAAACTCGATGTGTGCAGAGCAAAGTAGCAAAATGAATTTCCATTCAAGTGCCAACATTTCAACTTTTAAAGCTGATGCAAAGTAAGAAAAAATGCAGTTCCTTGACTGACCAGTGGGGGCCCTAGCTAGATGCCATATCCATAACTGTATGGTGGGGATTAATAATCTTTTATGCCTTATCAGGTAAAAATATATAATATAAGTATAATTAGGGGTGTGGTCTTTTCATTGCTGGTAAGTATAGCCAATGAATAGCTGTTGTCACTTTTGCTACTTAGTGCTGAGTACTGTGTTGACTTCTGAGCATTACTGCTGAGCTGTGACTAAAACCCTAAGAGCATAGCCATTTGTATTTTAAAGAGAATAAATGTTGTTGTGGTGTTAACTATACTAACAGCACGCTATGACTGATTGTGGATTAGTGCGGAAGGGTCCAAGGAAGAAGCGTAGCTGAGCAGCAGACAGCTTGCGTTAACTAAGCACTGGCTAAATACAGTGGTCATTTCCGTTGTTGGACATTTCTGACATCTGAGAAAGGAGATCCTGGTGCAGACATAGAGCCACATGCCGCCTGGTGTGGCTTGGCTGAAAGATCTCGAAGACACAGTGAATCATTTCAGGATCCTTCTAAGGAGAAGTCTGCTGGGACCAGCCATCAATCAGCACATGCTTATATAGTCTTGCTTTCTCCAACAGGTCTAAGCCTGCCAGCAGCAGAGCGAGCAATAGGGAGTTCCAGCTAATCCTCATTTCAGCTATGTCAGCACTCATTTCAGGTGTTGTTTTCGCAATGACACTTAAAATGGAGGACATTTGGACAGATTTGATTAGAATGACCATAAAGTAGTATTAATTAGCATCAAAAATTGCCATAAGCCAAATCCCTAAAGCTAAAAAAGCTATCTGTGATTGAAATAAGATAGGCATATTCCAGCCAGTTTCCAGGCCTGCTGGTTCTGCCTATATTCAAATAACACGGGGCAGTATAACAAAAAAAAAGGCTTTAAAAGCACTCCCCAGAAAAACGCACTGAAAAAACGCACCCATCACTGTCTTTGTTGTTTTGTCAGTCTTGTACTTTTGTGTTTCACATTTGTGGTTTGGTCCTCCTAAGTAGAATTAGGAAGTCAGACATTAATAAAGTAGGTGAGATTAAATCTATCTAGGAGGACTGGTGAAGGACACACATTTCACATTAACGCACCATATGAAAATATATGCTGCAAGATTAAAATGCATATATATATCCATTGGATAAAGGCTGTACCAAATCATGGTACTAACCATTAAAATATATGCACACAAAAAAAAAAAGAAAAACGTACTGATGACGTCACAGTGTGTTTATCCAGCTCTTCTTACATAGTCTAGGTTCTACCAGCTGACTGCCCCCTAAAATCTCACTGCTCTTATACGTATGTGTGTATACATGTACTCTCTGACTACTACGCGTATGCATTGCTCTATATGTATTATATATTAAATAAATCAATAAACAAGTTAGGATGAATGGGAGTGATGCGCAGCGAAGAGGGCTGTCGAGGACACCATATAGGCTATTCTGCATAAATGTGTACAATTTGAAAGAATCAATGATCTTTTCATTTAAACAAGTAAAGCATTTTGTCATTTTCTGTTGTAATTTGTCTACGTGCGCGTTTTTAACTCGTTAACTACATATCCCATTGCATCTTCGGTGAAACGCACTTTACGCACAGGAGGGACGGTAGGTCGGGTCTGTGTTTACTTCCGGACTCCGCTTTAGATTTCGCTCAGAAAGCGGCGACTCAGTGAAGGTTTTGGGGGCAGGCGGCTCGTACGGCTTCATGACAGAGGTTACCGGGTTGACCAGAGGCATCCCAACGGTCGAGCCCCTCTCAGCGCCACCAGCACGCCGGACACCGCGCCTCCAGGCGGACTCGCACCGCTCTCCTGCCCGGCTCCCCTCCGCTCATCCTCGCATTCAAAGTCACTCGATGCTCCTCTGCCGCTACCAGCTAACAGACTTGATCTGACTGTGATCCGAGCCAGCCGGGGGGGGGGATCAAAACAAGGACAACCGCTCAACATTTAAGCGACGTTTTTTGTTTTGTTTACTCAACCGGGGAAATCCAGCAGCTGGAAGATACGAAGGACCTCCGGGGAGCGAGAAGGACGGGACTCGGGAGCCAAAGGCAGCCAGGCTAGCGAGGGTGGTGGCTGGATAAACAAGGAGGTTGCCTCCAGCACCAGGTGGATTTATCCCCTGCCAGCTAATTTTAGCTAAGCTAGCTCCAAACAGTACCATGGACTGGTTAATGGGGTGAGTACAGACGGCTAACTTGCCAGGCTAACTGCGTACTCTTTCTCGTGCTGGCTGCTGAAAACTGTGGTTTTGGTGACTGACAGCACGGTAGTCGGCGTTAGACAGGTGCACAGTCGAGCTGGACACCGTTGAGTTTCCACCGGAGCTCGTAAAGCAGCCTGTGAGCGGGTAGCATGGGGGACTAGCTTAGCCTGGTAGCAGATGGGGTGACCGTCTCGTCACGGAGCGGTTAACCAGCTTCATGACAGCCGGAGCCAGCGTCGCCGTGGCCTGTGGATAACGTTGTCAAAGATGATAGCAGACTAGGGTCGTGAAAACGTCGCCGTGGAGGCTCGTTTTTGGCGGATTGGATGCTCGTTATTCGGGGAAGATTAACACGCTGAGGCGCTAACGTTAGCAGTTACTGTGGCGGACGCGGCTTTGGCCGTTTTCGGTTAATTTTGTAACGCAAGGTGCGCCGGCAGCTTGTTAGCGGTCATTTTAGCGTTTCCTGATGGGACACAACACAAGTGCCGCTCTCAAGATGCAGATATTGATCCCAGACTTGCAGGATAAACAGATCAACTGATGCACAATGTGAGACCCACTAACGCAAGGTGCTAGGTGGTTGGACTTCTTGATTTAGCATGTGGCACCTGACAGAAGTAGGCGATGCTGATAATGTCATTTTATTTTTAGACCAGAGCTGTCCAAGTCATGTGTATGGAGCACATGATCGGTACTGGATACCGCCGCTTACATGTAACACCTGCAGCCAGAATTCAAAGTCATGAGCGTTGGATTGAGGATTAACCTTTGACATGAAGTGCAAGTGACAAAATAACTCAAAGCCACAGCTCATCAGCCCACTGTCACTGAGCTCGGATGTGTCCTCCTGCTTTGTATTTGCCATGCAAACTTTAGTCTAGACTGTCTGTCGATGTTTGCTTGTAAGGAAAACTTCTGTGCATGTACAGAGTAAAGTGTGTCTGGAGATTTTTTTTTTTTTTTTGGTGTATGTGTAACCTCTAATTTAATCCTCTGATTCCTAGTTATCAAACAGAGTGGGATCAAATATCTTGTAAGTCAGCACAGCCAAATGGTTTGGTTTCATGGTTATTCTTGTTGTCGATTGGTTATCAGGTTGGCTAGGTGGCAATTTAATGCACAGTCTAGTTGAGGAAGGGTGGAGGCCTGCTGTCATGGGTGTTTCTTCATGTCTTGGGAGTTTGGCTGAGAGATAACATTTCTGCCTGTCGCTGCCACGTCAAATGTTTGTGTCCATGTCCACCTTAGGGATTTTTGGATTTTATTTTGTTCAGCCTGTCTGTTACTTTGCAGGATGTCTGCAAAGCTAAATTGGATACATCAATGACATTTAATTGACAGCAAAGGATAAGGCAGGTTTGTTCGGATTACGGCTACTTATTGTTATTTAATTAAACTACTCCAATTGACATTAAATAGATTCCCTTATCACCCTTTATTGCAGTTTTACAAATGTATGCCACACATTTCCAGAATTATTATAAAACTTCTTTTAAACATGTTTTAGGCCTCATCCAGTTAATGTGTCACATTGGCATGACACAAAAGCATATGTTTTAAGTATCTCAGGCAGCATTTTATCTTTGCATACTGTGATTAGATTGTGTATTTTAAATTTGTTTACTACCTGAGAGGATTCTTTAAGTTACAACCTTTGCATTTTTTTCCCCTTTGACACTGGTTTCCTGATTTAACTGATAGATTTGGCCAGTAACATATACCAAAATTTCATTAAATATCTTAGTTTTAAATAATAAATTCTAAGTCCAGATTCTTTTTATATGGCTATGTAAAGGGGGAGGAAAGGTGAACATGTAAGCTGCTGCATTAGGAATGAAGAGTAGTACACCCAGCGTATGTCACAGAACTAAAGACCATGAATTGGTTAACCAAGCATGTAATAACTCAGAATACAGACCTGTGCTGAAGGACACCTCGACAAGTGGAGGAAGGAAGTGAAAACCGAGTGAGCTCAAGGCTGATCGAAGAAGGAGAGATGTGAGAGTATCTGCTTTCGTGAGAGATGTGCAGATTAAGAAAGAGTGATGAAGTGTGAGGCAAAAGATGGATGAGAGAGAGGCTCACCTTTTATCTAAATGGGTAAAAAACTAGGGTAGCACTTTTTTAAACTGATGGATGGTAGAAAAGGATATTAATGTCTATGATGAAATGTCTGATTAGGAAGAAAAGTGGCTAAATCTGGCAAGTAGAGGAAAGGAGTGGTGTATTCTGTAGGAAGGAGTTGCAGTCTGGTAACATGAAAAAAGACCGTGGCTAGGAGAGTAACAGCTGACAGAAGCTAAAAAGAAGAAGTTTCAAATAAGATACAAATTTTCCCTTTCAGCTGAAGGCTACAAATAACTCATTTATTTATTCTTGCAGAGATGCACATTTTGGTTCATCAGCTGTGTATTTGCTTAAATGTGTCCATGAACTAGATTTAATCTGTATACTTTGTTACTTTGAACAGAGAGCATTATTTCAAAGCTAAATGACATCATCTGTCCGAATTCAGAGTCCGACAGGAAGTCGGTGCGATGCCTAAATCTGCCTTTTCCTGCTGGGTGAAATGGGTGAGCTTTGACTCTTTGTTTAATCCCCTTGCTCTTGAGTGATGGGTTTGTAATGCTGAACGAAGAGCAGGATCCTGAAAGCCACTGTAGCTAAGTAGAGTGCTGCTTTAGACTGTCTGATCTGAACAAGAGTCAGATTTAATGCACACTTAGCCTGTACTGCATTACCTACGACTTAATGGTGTATTGGAAAGCATGTTATGTGTTCTGAAGTCTGGGAGTAAAGCAAATAATGATATGAGATATTCCAGTAATACATCTACCTTGTTTGTTGTGTGCATGGTGGACATTGACCTGTACACTTGACATCTAATTTTTGTTAATTATGTATTTATGAGGGAGTTTTCTGATTCCTGTCAAAACTTTTCTCTTTCAAGAAACTTTTTTTATTTAAGGTTATTGTTTATATATATATATATATATATATATATATATATATATATATATATATATATACACACACAGGTTATTGAATAATTCCTTCAAAATGTCATGCATATTAGCTTTTTTAAAAATGAATTAAAATCATCAAGTACAGCTTTTATCATATGTAATTCTGTAATGATGGTTTTTCTTATGGAAATGCAGTTTGCTAGCATGTCTGTGAAGGTTACTGAAAAAAACCAACGGTGAGTTTGATGAGTTGGTTGTGTTATACAGAGAAGGGGATTTTATATAAACCTCATGGAGGTTGAACTTCCTCTGTTTGTGTGCGTGTGGCGGTGGGGGTGGGGGGTATTTTCTGTGTCAACCCACAAATATCTTCAGTTTATACTCTAAAAATAAATAAGTCAAAGTAAATGCAACAAGTCATTGCAACTTTTTTTCAATATTCATTTCCGATATCTGTCAAGCCTTTTTCCATTTTGAGGGTTTCACTTCTGGCTTCTGTATTTTAAGACTTTCCTCCATCTGACCGTACGTTCAATAAGATACACAGCAGCCATAACTCAGTACAAGTGTAGATAAGAACAGAATCGAAAGTAAAAAAAATCTGTTTTATTGATCTTGTGTAATGCGTGAGATTGTAAACCCGTGTAATTCTCTGATAATACATTGTGGGATGTTGTCATTAGACTACTTAAGTATTATCCCTTTCATGCTTCTTTTTTGCTCCCCCTCTGTATGATTTTGAAGATGTTCCTCATGGGGATTTAGTGCACTGCTAACTCCGTCCTCACGTAACCTCCTCGCCTCATTTCCCTCTCCAGCACTGAGGCAGGCAGACATGAAAATGTACGCACATGCATTGGTGCACGGCTTCCCAGCCAAGGTGGCTGCTTCCGCTGCCGGCATCTGAAATGCAGTGCTGATAACAGACCTTAACAGAGACGCAGACGTCATCCTAAAGCAGTCACCTGCTTGAAAATAGAACTTAAGCAGCACTGTCAGTGTGCTGCTTGGTTTAGACTACTTTGTTGTGCGACGGTCTACTTCTACCACTTGAATCATCTGCATTGTTTCTGTTCTCTGAGAGCTGTGTTTCAGTCTTGCGTCTCAAGACCTGCCCGGGAAGGAAACGTTCACTGTATATGTAGTTCAGCTTGGAGCAAACAGACAGGCTGAAGAATATGACTCCATTAAGAATCAATTTATTGGGCCTGGCACTTAAGTTTGTCTGACATCTTAACACCCACAGCAGCAAAACCAAGAATTTTAAAAGCATATGATGTCACTAAATCTTCTGTAACAATAACGTTGTGTTGTTTGTCTTGTTCAAGCCTGTATGTTGACACATAATACTGGTTCCAGGACCCACGGCCGACACTATGGTTCACACCAGTTTGTGTTCCAAAACTGAAATCCTCTTGACAGATGGTGTTAACTACATGACCAATTCATAAAACGTTTTAAGTAAAGGACTTGTCTGTCTGGAATCCAGCTGAGCGTGGAGCCCTGAGCTCTCTTGTCTGCTACAGTTGTGGTTCTGAAAATGTATTTCTATAAATGCAGTTAATCTGCTGATTTTAGGAATAAGTCATAAAACAAGAACTGATAATCATGCATTGAGCTGTTTTCATACTGTGGTTTCAGGATGTTTAGTCACGCAATATCTGCTAGCTGTGTAAAGTATTTTCACTCTGTCCCGGCAATAACTAATTATTCAATAGGTGTTACAAAAGCTATGTTTAAGTTTAGATAAATAATGTGATTTAAATGAGGCTGTAGGTTTTTTTTCAACCTTCATTTACCTGCAGGGTCAGAAAATATATGAAATGCACCTCAATATGTCAAACATCTGGGATAATTGCAAGTAGTTGGAACATTATTGATGAAGAATCAAACACTGACTTTCACAAGACTGCACATTTGACTTGTCATTGCCCCTCAGTTTGTTTGTAAGTGGACTTGGGATGAACTCTCTTTGCTTTAATGACCCTGGCCTGTGGACCACCATCATGCTGGAGGCCCCTCTGTTCTGCTGAGGTTTTTTTGTTTCCCAGAAATTACATTTTAATCAGTACCAACCCCTTCACCACATTGTCTTTCACTTCCTGATTCAGTTTTCTCCCCCACTCCGTCTTCCTCTCTGTTTTAATTCTCGCCCTCTTTTTTTTTTTTTTCTTTCTCTGGGGACACTGATGCACAGAGACGTTTGCGTGCGTTGTGGCTGCCCGAGTTGGTCTGTTTAACCGTAGAGCGCACGAGAGCCTCCAACAAGCCCAGGGCAGCTTCAGCCCTCCATGACGAATGTTCAGCAATGAAGCACATAGAGCATTGTACGTAGGAGGAAAACCTATATGTTGAGCAATACTGAACAAGCTCTTTCATGCCATTTTTGTTTTCTTTCTTTTTTTCTTTTTTGGCCTCGAATGTATTGAGGAATGAAAATGACGAAAAGCAGATCCTAACCAAACATGTCCTTATCTGCCCATTCTGACATCAGCTTTCTTGTTTGACTTTTGGCGGTATCCTTAAAGCTTCAGAGATGTCTAGTTATTTTGGAACATGGTATCAAATTCCTTTTTAATCTTTGTTACTATATATCTCACAGAACACATTGAAATTTGTCCTCTGCTTTTAACCCTTCACTAGTTACACTAGGAGCAGTGGGCAGCTACAGCACCCTCACAGTGGCTCCCCTTTGTTGCCAGCCCTGAGTCGTTCACACCCAAGCCCACCTCTGTAACCACTAGGCTATCACTTTCTGAGTAGCATGACAGAGGAAAAAGCAACGAAAGCCATAAAAAGTCAGGCGTCAGAGTTCAGAGGTGTCAGTGACATTCAGAGCGAGCAGTTGATCAGGTAACCTCTTGACCAGGAGACCCAGAACAGCTGAAAGTGTTCAGTACAGAAAACTACTTTATTTTCGAAATACAGCAGATATCAAGTTGGACAGAACAATGAGCCATCATCATGTTACAGTGAACCAGTGAAAGACAGATCTCAGTAGCCTAATTTAAACGATCATTTCTTGCGTTTGTAGATAAAATGCTGCGTCATAATGTGTTTCTGAGGTATTGGCATGCATTGCTGAGGTGAAGATAAGGGTTCATTCGAGTTCATTTTGGGAAGGTAAATGGCCTAAATGCAAAAACCCGCACACAGATTGATACACTTCTCAGAAAAATACTGCTGTCTTCTCTCTTGTTCAATGCCGTCCTCTCCTTCCCCCCGAAGCGACGGCGTGCAGAAACTCAGGAGCGAATGTGATACCAGAATGACTCGGCAGTTTGCCTTTCACTGAATATGCGTAAGTGGATAAGTGAGGATGCTAAAATGCAGGCACGGCCGCATTAAGCAGCTTTTTGTAAGCATTTGAATGGAAACAATTGCTAAGTGGACCGGATCTAAAACAAATAGTACAATTAGTAGTTTAATTCTCACTCTGGTTTTTATGTCTCTATTTCATAAACTTCATAATTGTTGAGTAGTTCACATAATCCTTATAAGGAGTTCAAAAAGGTGTCCTTTTAGTAGACATGTAGTTCCTGCAGAAGATGATTAGGTACGCTACATGATTGAGACATTTGAAGAGTGTAAATGATCTAAGTGTGTGTTAAAATATAATGCAATTATATTTTAAGTTGTTTCTATATATGTGAATGAAAAAGATTATGCAGATGTCATCATGCATATCTCAAAATTACTATTACATGATTAATCATTTGTTACAGGCTCAAGGTGGAGTCTTTAACACATGTGACTCATTTGTAAGTTTCAAATGCCTGCAGTAATGGTATTTTAGAGATAAATAATGTAACTTCATCTTCTTACTGCTTTCATTTTGAAGATGTTTTTTTTAGTTCTTCTGGGCTTCTTGCATGGCCTGGTGTTTTTGTGTATGCACTTCTGTTTCACTTGGCAATAGAGTGGCACCACGCTGCGACTGTGTTTGCTCTTTCGTAACGCTCTGGGCAGCCTTGCCCCGCGCACACAACTGGCACTGGCAGCAAATACAGAGACAAAAGGAAAGGCTGACAGAGGGCAGGGACAGTCGTGGCTAATCAGCTGCTCTTTTGGTCTCACACTCTCATAACTGCTTAAAAACAGGACATCTTTTCCCAAAACATTTTATTTATTTTCAGGGCAGTTTTACCACACATGCTTCATTGGTTCTTAGAGTAGCATGGCCAGCTGCTGCAGGCCTTGGAGCAGCGACTCTTCTGTCAGAGGATCATGGTCAGGGACCGCTGTTGGCTAAAGCTGTCCTTGGATCAACCACAATAAGCAGCAGGATTTGGTGGTGTTTCCGACTGACCACATATTTGCACCCTGCAGGACTTATGACTGGTAGCACGTTTTGACATTTACACATCATACATTCCTTTTATAAATGGACGCAGATTTAGCACAAGTTGACAAAGTGGTCAGATACTAATTCTGCTATGTCTATATATACCATCATAGGATGGGTTTTTCTTAATGTTTTGATGGAAAACTGGTGGGAGTAAGAAATAAACTGTGACACAGTTACAAAAGGCACACTGTTTCAGTTAACATCCGAGTAATTACTCTGCAGACTGCTGGTGTGGTGTCTAACATATTGATCAGCCTCATTGTTTAGTTGATAAAGAAATTTGAACTACTGATTAATATTGAACTACTCAATAGCTAACCAAACGAACTTGAACCTGATTGTAAAAGTGACTTATGTAATCTCTGTATTAAAAAAACAAAAAAACACTGACAGTGCATTGCCCAGCCAGTACTCTACATCTCCCACCTTAACCTTTTGGTAGAAGCTTTATATTTTGTTTTAGATTTTGAATGATATCCTTGGAAATTAGGTGCTGCTCACCTGCTTGTCCAGAAAATTTTACTGTAGTCTATTTAGCAGTTGGCAGCAAAAGAGACCAACAAAAAAGACCAACAGCCCAATTTACTTAAAGAATAAAATGAAAAGACTAAGAGCTGTAATCTACAAAAAAAAAAAAAAAAAAGGCCAGAGGAGCAGTAGAGCAGTTCAAATCGAAAACGGCAGATGTAAAGAAGGCGACTGTAGAAGAGGCCATCTGATAAGGAGCATGAAAAAGAGTGAAGGCACGAGAGAAGTGATATTGATGCAGAGGCAAAAGGTGAGATATTGAGATAAATGGGATGCTGCGACATAGGTCAGGCAGCTAGATTAGAAACAGCCGACTTCTGCAACAGAGGACAGAGATCGAGAATTAGCAGCAGGGACCCGTACACCCAGCCATGTACAGAGAAATGCATCATGGCTGCTTTTCAGAAATGGAGGGAGATTCAACAAAGGGATTAAGAATTAGGCATTGATTTAATACAGTGTAAAACATGCATATATTTGGTTTTAAGTAAATGTTTTAAATATTGAGTGTTACTACTTGCCTATATTTAGAGCTTTTATTTATCTTGTGACTAAAAGCATTGCACTAAAGCCAGAATTTTTCTCTTTCTGGCTTTTTCATCTCTTGTGCTGCTCCTTGTTCACTCTGACACTGAATGAACTCGTTACTACAGACAAGTCAGGTACCCCTGCATGGTCAAATTAGCTGCCACTAAATTTAGAGTGGGTCCATTTTATGATCATTATTATTTAATTTTTTGAAACAGAGAAAAATTATACCTGGAGATAATAACCAGACACTGTGGAAAAAATGTTGCTACATTTTTCACTACAATGACTAAAAGTGTCTGGGGTTTGAAAAAAAAAATTTTGATAACCCAACAGGGGGCCTGAACTGGAGTACTACCTATAGCTCTTCAAAATAAAACAATCAGTTATGAAAAGTATAAATTTACAAAAATGTGAGTTTTTTTTTTTTTTTTTTTTTTGGACACGATCTCTTAAATGAGGATCTCCCCTCTTTTCAGTCAATTGCCCCTCACCCCCACACCCTCCTAAAAAAAAAAAAAAAAAAAACTAATAAAAAATAGGATTTGAATTTCTATTGATCTGCTAGTTATTCAAGTGAAAATTGTGGTACTAGGTGATGTATTGGTGCATCAGTATTTGGATTTTGCTCTCACTGACATACTTTAAAAATGAAAAAAAAAGTTTAAAGATGCATTTCTCCAGCAGAGCTGTGGGTCCTCACTCAATCTTTGAGACTTAATTTGTCTTAGGGGAGAATGACTTAATTCAGGGGATTTTATAACTTTTTCATTAAGATGTAGTCAGCACCCTTAGGCGGGGTATGAATGGAGCTCTGAGCTGCTGTGTCTGCACAGAGCTGGTGGGCTACTGGTGTTGGCGTAAGCTAACTAGATTTGTCCTTGGTGACTGAGGCTAGGCTGGTCTGAGCTATAATTGGATTAGAGATCTCTGTGTTGCACGAGGCACGACAAACCAAATGTGCACACACACACTTTAAAAGCATACATGTTTTAAGAAGTTAATTTCATCTTGGTACTCCAGGCTGTCGTCCTCCACTTTTTCTTTTTTCTTTTTTTTTTT
>JAOWBL010013830.1:0-10570 GCA_028564865.1 Zenarchopterus dispar | reverse complement strand
TTTAACTGTTGCTGAAATACCTTAAAACTTTCTGTTTGTGTATTTCATTAAGAATGTTTCAAAAGTCATCACATAAAGATAGGTGATAAGAATAAGCGCTTCATTCCATCATCTTCAATCACTTAAAATGACATGTTCAGTTATGTCACTTCAAGATTATTTTCACATTCATTTATTCAAATGCAAAGAGGAATAAAACAGATGGTATATACAATATGTAGCAACTACATGAGACTTTGATGTTACAAACCCCTCTAGAAACAGTTTTGAACTTGTAATGATTTATCTTGGTTTAATTTGCTATTTTATCATATATTTTTATATTGTGTTTTTGTATTTACATTTCCTACATTGCAGGTTCCGTGAAGAAAAAAAAATATTCATATTTCCACAGAAATGGTTTGAAAAACTGTTTTTTTTTTTTTTTTTGTTTTGTTTTTTTTGCTGCTGTTTTTTGGGGGGACAGGGGTGGGTAATTTTTTCTTTTTGTATTGTTTGCTCTCTTTTTTTTCGTTCCTGTTATTTAATTTTACCTGCAGGACTCCTGCTCTGAAAGAAAGATCATATGTCTGATAACCCCGATACTCCACTCACCTCTGCCTGTTTTTTATTTTTATTTTTATTTTTTTTATGTGACTGCATGAAGTTCACTTAATATTGTATTGCTTCAAACTTTGGGGATTTGGGACTATGATGACATGGAAGACATTTCAAAATACACGCAAAAAAGACCTAAAGTCAGAAGGCCCATACTGTTACCCATTTTCAGATTTCATTCTTCATGTTTTCAAAGGTTATGCCCCAGCAGTTAAATTTGTAGCCTCAAAGCCTAAATGAGGAGAAGCGTAGTGCTTCTGCAGTCTTTAAATTCCTTCAAACACATTCAACTCTGTGTCTTTGTGGCCTTTCTGACTCCACTTTAAAAGCTATGGTTTAACTGGAGCTACGGATAGAAACAGAAAAGTCTATTTTTGCCTCAGCATCAGGATATATGTGTGGGAACCCTTATATGCTGGGTCTCGTTTTGGAAAGCTCTTTCTGTTCTCAACCTTTTTATGATATGTCTCTTTGCACGTTTGTTTCACGCATGTGAGAGGGAAGAGAGAGCGAAAAATAATAAGTGAGAGACATTCCCCACATCCGCTTCCTCTCACAGAGGAACAGTAGGTCAGAGGTTTGGTTCGCTCTGCTGAGTTCATGTGTCACTTAGGGCTGGAGGAGAGGGAGGGAGCGCAGAAATCCAGTGCACACAGATGGGGCATTTCTCATAACCACTGAGGGTTTTAAGTCACTTCAATAAGGTGGCAGTCACTCCTCTCATAACTCTCCCTAACTCTAACCCTATATATATTTGCTTTATGTTTTTTGGTTGTTACAGTCTGAAAGAAGGAAGGTAACAGTTCACAGGTCTTAAGATTTTACATAGCTTTTTTTTCCCCTTCTTCCTCCAACTCTTTCTTATTTGGTGTGGTGTTTTTTTTTTTTTTTTTTAATGTTGTACTTGGCGTCATTGCTGTTATCTGTGCTCTGCATGTGTGCTTGTTTAAACGGGGTGTGTGAGTTCTCACGCACACCTGTATCTGTGCTTGTGTTTGCATATGGCCTCATCTCTTTCACTATGCGTGCATTTGTGATACTACTTTATCTCCTCCACGGCTCCCTCACGTACTCATCTGCCCGTTTTCCTGCTCATTGTTCTGCCTCTCTGCCTGGACAGGCAGTCTGAAGCAGAAGCTCGCAGGAACCATTGTTACTAATTGTGCTGAAGGGAAAGCAACACTGACGTACACAAATGCAGGAAAAGTGGTGCTTTCCTCACGCGCCGGATGGGCGTCTGTCAATCTGACAGCAGTAACCTGAGTGTGGCGTCTTTAACCACAGGTGTCTGTTTCAGTCTTTCGGCCTCCTTCATCTCGCTTAGCCAACTTCTCTGTAATGTTGTCAGTAATGACGGTGATCTTTCTTGCTGTACAGTTGCACTCTGTACTGCAAACACAAGAGAAAGGCAAGACAATTGACAAAAAAAAAAAAGCTAAATGCTGGCAACAGTGATATAATGAGTTGTGTAATAGGACCATTTTCTTCAGCCAAGCTCTCCTGGAATCTTAAGTGACAGGCAAGAAGGTGATGATTTTCCTGTCTTCCTTCCTCTTACCTTTATATTACAACAAGAACACTATTAATGTTGGTTTATTTGACTGAAAAAGAACTTTACTGTTATACTCTTACATTAATGTGACAGCCATGCAAGATTCATCATCAGAAAAGCTTTTAATGTTTCTTCACTGCTTTACTTCTGTGAGTCAATAAACCTGAAATCAAACTGCTTTAGTGGACTAAACCCAGGTGTATTTTGAGGAACAAGAGGGATAGATTCCATGAAAACAACTACGGTATACTGTTTCTTGGTTGTAATACTTGCTAAAGAGGATATTGAATCTGCTGACTATAGAGCACCCAAACCTTGGCTCCTGTCCTTTTCAACATTTCAAAAATATCTGTTTTATATTTAACTCTACGATGTAAATACTCAAGTCTATTATCTTAAATGATTACATAAGTATACCAATGTGTAACCATATATGACAAATAAAGTCATCTCTGACTTGCTTGACAGAGTTTTTTGATTAGAGGAGACCAACCTTTTGCCTTTTGTTTCTGCATACACTCAGTTGCACTTTCCAGCTTTTACATAACCACTTGTAGCTGCGCATTTACTCTTAAGCAGCTGCCTGAGTTTGTGTTTATTCATGGAAATGAGGAGCTTCTTTCCACCATGTGGATAGCTACCTGGGCAAGGCTCTTCCTGACGTAAGCTCAAAGGTTCCCAGGGCAAAACTAGAGATGCTTTATTTGCTTGGCAAACATTTTCCATGGTATTTCCATGCAGCAATGAGCCTGGGTATTTAAATATATTTGTTTTGTATTTTAAATCTGATATATCTCAACCTAAGATGTTCTACACTGATTTACTGACAATTTTAATGGTTGTGTTTCTAACATTGATCCAGTCAATGTTAAAATTTGTAATTATTCTGAAGATGTATGTATAGGGTTTAATTAGTGTTAGAATAGGAAACTTTAAAATGTATTGTAATTCCCTCAAGTCTTAACAGTAAATTTGGAAGGCTTAATATTAAGGAAGTCTGCTTGTTTCAGTCTCAAGTTTCTTAACATGTAGCTGCCTGAGTGTGTGCATCACTGTCTTTTCATTATCTAGACCCTCCTTAGTAGATCAGGTTCAACCAGATCACCAGGCTTTATTTTTCACCCTTTAGTCTCTTACCTCCTTTATCTTTTGAGTAACAAAAGTGGCAGCTTAGGAGCTTGTCTGACACCACCTACACTGCTACCTTGACTTCAAAAACCAAGCATTGTTGCAGACAAAGTGTGCATGGCCTTTTTATGCCACTAGAGAGCAGCACATCTCCAGTTACTAGTATCCAAAGTAGTGACAGTGCTACTAGGTTGTATAAAATCACATCTATTAAAAGTTAGGTTATTTTGTTTGGTTGGTTTTAATATTTAGGTCAATATTTTTGATATAAGGGACGAGCATGCTTTACTATATGTGACGACCAACAGGACAAAGGAAAAGGTTCAAAAGCAAAAACATGATGCTCACATCATGTTTTTGCTTTTGAACCTTTTCCTTTGTCAGTTCAGATGCTGAGGTGGCAGAAGAAAAGGAGGAAAACTTACAGTATATATAGAATACGAAAGAGAGAGCAAGAATAGGACTGAGATCCATAGGCCCTGAAATCAGATCATCTTGTTGTATAATCATGGCTTGCAGGCCTTCCCAGCATGCACCGGGCTTTTGTATCACATGACCATATGGAGAAGCTGCATTACAAAACCAGCAACACCAGTCTGTGACCAGCAAGAGGCAAACAGATCTGTTTATCTTCTTCTATTTTATGTTTTTCCCTCTTTGATTATTTAAAATATGTTTTAACTATATATGGGCATTTAGGGGAATCATAATTATAAACATTAGAGGCATTTCTTCTCTTTGCCTCCATTCATGTTTCCCTCTGTCTTTCACATACCAGGCAAAGCAGATGCCACTGAGCTGTGACCTACACTTCTGCCTGCAGGTTTTCTGATGTGCCTTTATTTCATCATTACCTCTTACTTCCAACACAGTGCAAATATAGTTGAAAAGTAGCAGATGTGGGGCTTTCTCCTTGCATTGTTATTGGCTAACAGTAGGTGGCGTGATAGTCTCATCATCCTCAGCATAAATGATGCTCTTCAGTAAACCTGTAGTTAAAGCACTGCCGTACCAGGATTGGAGTTGCGTCATACTGGCACGTTATTACTATCAAGACGTAAAACAATGACTCAGCTCAGCTTGTGAGCCACATATTAGGTTTATTATGTTTTAATTGCAGAATGTAAACTTACTGAAAGATACAAAAATGCAATTTCTTTCATAAAATTGTAGATCAGCTTGGATTGATAGGGAAGTTGGTATGTGTAAGGACAGGAAGGAGGGAAAAAGTTCAAGTCAGATGATTTTCCTAATCTGACTCTACATCTTGTAAGATTGATTGGGAGATAATTCATGTATAGATAAGGCTTAAGTTTAAGTTCTTCCATTATGTGAAATTTGAATTGAAACACCTGTTGAGATATTAGGGAAAAAAAGCACTTTTAAAGGTACAGAGCCCAAAACTTGTATTTATATTTTGAGGTCCAGAAGACATTTGAGAATATTTCAGCGACACTCATTTCGGTCATCGTTTTACATTTCTTCCTAACTGAGCACCTGCGTATTGACAGAGCTGTATCAAATCGCTTCACTGCAAGAACCGTGGTGCCAGATGGAGCGGGATTCTCCTACCAACCCCCCTAACGAACTGACTGTAAAAGCATCATTATAGTGGTGTCCTCTATCTACTGTATATGTCGAGCTATATGTGACAGATGGACGCAGACTGGCTGACTACCTCCGGCGTCTTCCAGCCTGGTTGTATATATAGGTCTTTTTATACTGCACCTCTTGGCTAAGCCCCAGCTCACATGCACTTCTGGCTGGGCTCTATGTGTGCTGAAACATATTTAGAGTGTATGAACTTGCATAAGAGAGAAAACACAGTATGGGCTCAGTGCTTGGCAGTAAAAAAAAAACAAACCCTAGTGTATGTTAACTTGCATAATATACACATGTTAGTGATTTCACAAGATTCATCCTATTTTGGCTTTACAGCAGGAAGTGGTGTGTGTGTTTGTGTGTGTGTGTATGTGTGTTCTGTCAGTATCACCTCTGTCTGTGCTGTTGAACTTGGCACATGCAGTAGCTTGAGCTCTCCAACTCTGGTCTCTACTCTCATACATGCAGACAAGTCACTGAAGGCCTAGTATGTGTGTGTTTGTGCACTGCGGTCCAGCATTTGACTTGCAATGTATTCCTGGAAAGCCTGAGTGGGAGTGAAGGGGCCAGGGCTGATCCACAGCCACACTGCAGCAATGATGACTATTTTCTGGAAGCTTCCCTGTCATTTGGATCGAAGGAAATAAATGAACACATACGGTTCATGGGTGTTTTGATTGCATGCTCCACATCAACACCCTGGCTGCTTCTACTTTGGACAAACAAAAGTAAAGGAATCATGTACTGACTGACATCTTAAATGTAATTAGTATCCATGGACACAAACATCTGCCTTGCACAACACAGACAAGAATAGGAATGTAGGCAGAAATTGGCTAAATGGACAAAATGTGATGGAGGCATGCCTGTTGAAAAGGCTTTTGAAAAAGAAAGAAGAATGGTACAAAAGTAAAAAGGCTTAACTTAGCTTGATGAAAAGGATCCAAAATGAGCAATAAATTTAAGGACAGTTGGCATGCAGGTGATGAATAATTGTAGGGAGGAAGAATTGATTGGCAGTGAATAGGATGGGGAAGGGGGATAGGGTTGAACTACACCAATAAAACTAATTGCACTAATAGTAGCTTCTGTAGCCTTCAGTCTGCAGCCTATTTACTTTCTGCTGGCATCTGTGGCTCCATGGCCAGAGCTGCCATTTAACCAGTCAGCTGGATGGAGGTCTGAACTTCAGCTTGCCCAATTCAATTACCAAATAAGGAAGGAAGGGATATGTGTTTATTGTATATAATATAAATGTCTGAAGCTTCGATCTCTCTGTTTTTGTTGGGCACTCAATGTGTTTTACAGTTAATGCACCAGTATAATTCCTCTCTGAGTTTTGCTCAACCCTATGACATCTTCCTTTCCCTGTCAAGCATTTAATCACTGTCATTGTCATCTTCCTTGAATGGCACAGAAACCCCAAAATCTTGCATTTGCAGTACTGGCTAGTGGCACTCTCACTAGGCAGGTACCGAACCCATGCATGATTGACTCCTATATCTGGTCTGTTTGGCTCATGTGAGTTCTCCTTTCTGTGCTGAACCACGGCATGATTCCTGGTTTCTGTTATGGTTGGAAGAGGCGTGTTTAGGCCTGTATGTGGAAGAGGGCATGCATGATGTGTATTTGCAACAGTTTCATGTGACAATCCTTTAACGAAATAACCCAGAAACTTAAAAATATGAGATCTGGTCAGAAAAATCAAAAAGCAGAAGGATTCCTGTCATATGTTTTCTAGGCTGTTCTTCGTTATAATTTTTCTTTAATACTGTGTGTGTGTTGAGTGAACGGGTGCAAAATGTGACAGCATAACTGATGCAGCTCAAACTGGCAACCACTGAGGAGAGGGAGAGCAAAATGCAGTCAGAGTGTGACAGGATAAGAATAGTACCTGTAGTCACAAGGAGCATTCCCCTCACACCTCAAAATATGAATAACTTTCCTTTATGTGAAGCGGGTTTCTGGAGGTTCCTCCTAATTTTCAGAAACAAATTTCGGATCTTGTTCAAGCATTTCTGTTACTCTGCAGTAACTGACTAAGAGCAGCAGCAGTGCGGCTGATCAGCAGTTTTGGTGCCAGGCTGCTTTTATTGAAATAAATTAGCTTGGAGCCATGAAGCAAACCCTGAATATTAAAGGAAAAAAAAATCTGTACCGCATTCCCATGATGTAACTCTATATGACCCACAATGCTTTGAGACTTAAACGCTTCCCTGGATTCATCATTTTGTGCTTCTTGGTGCTTCAATCCCTCAAGACATCCGCAGAGAAAAGCTCGAGACTTTTTCTTCCTAAAGATTGAGTACAGCCTATAATTGTGTATTCTTTGAGCTGGAACTCCCAATTTCTCTGTTATTAACATAAAAGAGAAAATATATTATTGAGTTGTTCATATACTGCCACATATCCCCTGCTAAAGAAGCATTTATTCTTCCATAAAACATTTCCTTTCATTTTATTTAACCCATTTTCATCCAAACAGTACACAACTGGAGTTTCACTTCACCTATAGCTGTCGCTGCTGTACACACACGTCACATGGTGTAAGTAGCACTGGGGGGGAACAGAAAGCCCCCCCCCCCCCGTCATTTTTCTTTAAGATGTGGTTTCTTTTAAGTAGGTATCCTTACAGATTTATCATCTTAAACCACATCCTTGAAAAATCAACACTTGGTTACTCGCCTGAACTATACTTTCTCCCTGAAAGCGACAATATTGAACCAAGTATGATTCTTGGATGATGGCATGTGAACTTTGTGTGTTTGTGCCTCAAAGACACAGAAGAGGGAGAGTTTCTTTGGATTTAAATGGCATTAATGAATCCTTGGCTCTATTCTTAGCCTCAAATCTGTCTCACCTTACAGCGTTGATGAGACCTGTCTTGAGGTGATGGTGTCTGGTTTTTATTCAGCTTGTGGAGGACTAGAACCGCGTATATTATAGCTCCTAAGATAGGAAACGCGGTTGAAACGCGATATTGTCCACGGGGACGAGAATGGAGAGAAGAAAACCGGCTTGCATCGATCAGCAGTTTCCATGAAAGAGTCACTGGCCTTAATATCTTTTATGTTGTTGTTTCTTCTTTCTTTGTGTCTGTGAATGCTTTGCGTGATAAAGTCGAGGATCGTAAATGTGTGTGGGTTTTTTTTTTTTTTTTTTTTTTAAAGACATGGCTTTTTTTTTTAACCCCAGTTAGTAAAACGCAGTCTTACGTCATCAGTGTTGTGGACACAAAGCTGACCAAGCCCAACCAGACTCCGTGTGAACATCACAGCCCCGCATGTCCACAGCAGGAGCACACTTTCTCCTTTAATCAGTAACCCTGCCCCACGGAAACCACATCGAGTGGGGAGTGGGGGGGACCAGAGGAGGAGGAGGGTGGAGGGTGGAGGTTTGGGGAGCAACCAGCAGCGACGGCGGAGGAGCGAGGGAGGTCTGCAAGTCCATATTGTTCCGCGTTTGTCCCGCAGAAAGACACGGTGGCGCGTGTTTCTTCCGAGGAGCGACAAAAATCGGAGACGTCGTCAATTCTGGATTTCTTTATCCGCTTCCTGTCGTCCAGGATGAGGTTTAAAAGGAACGGGTCCTATACGTTAAATAGGTGAGAGTGATGTAATGTGCGGCGTGAATGTGTGTGGAGAGCAGGAGGAAGACACGTTGTGTCCACGGCTGATAAATCAGTTCACTTTCTCTGTTTTAATGTCATGACGGTCTACACCGCTGACCATAGCGGAGTTATGATCCTCCCCCTTTTTTAGTTTTTATTTTTTTAAGCATTAATTGTTAAAGAAGACAAAGAGACTGCTGGAAGTTGGTTCGTCATTGTGACGGATTTTAAATATCATGACGTAAAGTTAAAAAAAGATAGAATTCAGGCGTTTTTGACATTTCTAAAACCCTCAGAGAACTGTAATTTAATTCCAGTTCCTTTTATGGTTTCCTCCTCATCAGGGTGTTGTAGTTGAGTGTGTGTCGCTGGATCCAGAAAGGCATGTGTGTCTCCCTTTAAGGGTTTGGGCTTCTTGAGTTTTCCATTCATCCTTTAGAACAAAGAGCAAAGTGATTCTGTCGTTCTCCTTTCCTCTTCTGCTCTCTTTTCCTTCCTTCCTGAGAACATCTACCAATTATTATCTACATTCCTGGTCAGAAGTTAACACAACCACTGTGCACATGAATTACAGTAACACTGAACTGACTCTTTTGAAGAAAACAAGTTTTTCTTTAAATCTACACTTCTCTGTTGACTTTCAGTAGATGTTTGTTTATTCTTTGGTTAGGTAAATTATGACATTACTAGTAGGTTTGTATTAGAATGGTGCCATAAAATGAATGTTGCTGATCTTGTTGTTAAGCTGCATCGTGACCAGATGCTGTTGTGACAGATGAGCTGTTGGTTTCCAGGCATAAGCTTGCGTAGTGTTGGGGGTTGAGGTCAGAACTTAATGCTGTATCTTTATCCACAGTGTTTGAGGTCGTTTTCTTCTTGGAACACCAAGTGGTATCCCAGGCCAAGGTTATGCTAATAAATCCTGATGTTGTAGTTTCAATTTCATTCAGTTTGTTTCATAATCACCGGAAGCAAAACGTCCTCGGAGCACAAACCACTGCCATCCTGATTCAACGTTCGTAAAGTGTTTTTTCTGTCCTTATTGTTAATTTTTCCTCTTGGTTGTTGTGCCTCAACAACACGATCTTTCTCAGCTGGTCTTAAATCTGGAAAAGGTTTCTGTTCATTCACTTGGTCAGCTCCGAGCTTTTTTTTTTTTTAATGTTAGATTTAAGAGCAAAAGCTTTATTTTTTTTCCTTCATTTTTGTTTTTCTCCATGACTCGATGGATTATAATACTCACTCAGGTGTAGATGATGACATTGTTGCTGCAGCAGCTTCCATTTCATGGAAGGGGTATGTTTATACTGTTTACACAGAAGAATCATGTATAAACTTTAAGTTATTTCTGTTGAATGTATCTTTTATGCAATTTTTTTGAGGGCTAAAGCACATGAAGAATGACTACCACTACCTCACAGGCATAAATTTGTGAGTTGGAACATGAATGGATGGCGTTACACTGCAACCTGCAGAAGTGATTGGACTCCAGTTACTTATAATCATCACTTTCACAGCATTCATGCTGGTTTTGTTTTTTAGATTAGATTGCAGAAGTCAGCCCTTACGATGAGGAAGAATGAGCTAGCAGCTTGTGATAGTCCCTTGTTGGCAGACAAGCAAGGTTTATCAGTCATGTCCCTTATTATCTCAGAGTTGTTGGTTTCAGAGGTTCTATGTGGGACGTTATGGTTAGTAAACACATTTCTTTAAAGAAAAGGTGAGTTATGCCTGTTTTTGCAGCTCTTCGTGCAGGACTGACACTGAAAATTGGCAAGTGCACCAAGCTGTTGTATTTTCATTACTGCTGATCAAAGTTGGAGCTGATGAATACCCATGACTACTGCAGAAGGCTAAATGCAGATTAAACACTTTTCTACGCAAAACCCAGGTGTTGGCAGATATTAGTGGCCTCTTTCTTTTTTTTTTTCCTTTTTCTTTTCCCCTCCATGATGTAAAGGGCTTTTGCGGTTCCCATTCTGGTTAAAGTTTCAGGATTTTACAGATATATTAAGGATTAAGGAAAAAAAAAAAAAAAAAAAAAAAAAAGGATTTTACAGATATATATATATATATATATA
>JAOWBL010013804.1:0-37948 GCA_028564865.1 Zenarchopterus dispar | reverse complement strand
AGCTACAAAATCTGGTCTACTGTAGTTTACCCTCAAGTCACTAATGAAATTGCTTTCTGATCATAAGTAAAGGCTGCAGAATGATGCTAATTCTTGGTATGAAATACTGCTGTGGCCAGTGTGTCCCAATGTGTCAAAGAATGCATTGTGCTTCTCAAGAAAAACTAAGATGCTACTTCTAAAAGGAAAGCAGTATTTAACACCCCCTATCACCACCACTATCCTGTCAACCCCAAATTTAAAAAAAAAAAAATCTGAAGGGTCAGCTTTTCACACGTCTTGTACAGTACTTATGACAACAGCATAACATTTACTTCAATAATCACAGAAGTTTCAGATTGTGAATATCCTGTTCTGTAATTTCATTTTTCTTTTCATTTGTGTACATCTTGGGGCTCTGAATATCTGCCTCAGATTTAAGGCTTATAGTAACCACAGAACAAAAGTATTCTTTGTTTTTTAGTTGCAGCTATTGTGATTAAACATTGTTGACCATTAGCTCTTTAATGAATCCATGGAATTCATTTTCTTAGTAATATGCATATTTCACAAAATATTTCATATTTATAGGTCTGGCTCAAATGGATATGAAAGAAAAATATTGTTTGATTAACTAAAAAAAAAAATTGAAAAATAGAAAAAAGAAAATGTTAGGTTTCTCAGTACATGCCCAGAGGCTTACAGCGTCAAAACTCTTCAATGCCTTCTGAACAGTTGGTTCCAATTAAGGAATTTCCTCACTCTTGAAAGGGGGAAAAAATTTCTAAGGTCAGATGTGTAAAGCAAGAGATTTATAAAAATGGATGAGAAGGTTGGAAGCCTGAAGTGAAGGATGTACATACCAACTAAACCAAGGTGCTGTCAGTTTCCATAATGCTCCTGCAAATGAAAATCCTTCAGTGCTTAGCAACATCAATAGAAGTGATTTTATCTTTATATAAGCGAGAAGCATGGATAGCAGGATGAATCAGAGGTTTCCAGTCTCTTAAATACATATGTGCTGCCATGGTCTCAAAATGTGTACACATAAGGATCCCCTCCCCCTGACTATGATGGGTGGAATTGTGCACTTGGTATTTTTCTACTTTACACACAGTTTATAGAGGGATAGGCCCCATGAAGATAAGAAAAATTAGAGAAAACCCTCATCCAGAGGTTATTACATTGTGCTTTCAGGCAAAACTGAAGTTCAGGTTGAATTAAATCTAACACTGAAGAATACTAAAAACAGCACATATTCTGCCCAGACCAAAAAAAGGTTACTCACTATATGTGTGCGTGTGTGTAAGTGTGTATGTAGGTGCAGTGTGTGTCCACACTCCAATTAATTCTGTGATGGTAATCAGTCTGCAGAAGGCTGATTAGTATGGTTGTCATGGCAGCACTCCTGGGATCTGACACGAGTTTCTGGGATGAGTTGACAGTGTGGCACTTAGCCTGACTGACAAAATATTCACAATCACAGGAGTATAGTCTGAAAGAACATTTTCTGTTAACTTACTTCAAAATTAAACATTTTGGGACAGTTCATCAGATAAGTTAATGTGAAAATAACACGTTTTTCAAGCCCCTGATTCTAAGATCTTATTGCTCAATAGTTAAATTTGACTTACTTCGGTCATGATTACTACTATCACAAAAGAAATTTTATACACAGTCACTTGGAGAAGCTCCTCTTAACTTTTCTCTTCACTTTTTTTTCTCGACTTTGCATCAACGCCAGCTGTTACAGAATTATTAAGCCTCGTACACAGAAGAAAAAGTGAGGATTTTGTCCAGCACTTGCTTATTACCCTCTAACAGTTAATTAAGGTGCCATAACAAAACATTTACCATGTCTGTTATGTTTTATAGATGTGGAAAATACCTCTCACTATGCTCCTTGAGGTAATTTGTCAACAAGACTGCAACACCATTGGGTACCAATACAATCTGTCAATTTACTACATTCATTTTATGTCAAAGCGCTGTTTGAAATCTCATCATGCCCATAGCACGTTCAGGGTGTGAAGTAGATGAAAACAAGAGTACGCTGTTGCTTTTTCTTTTTCATAATTATGTAAATGAAATGAATGTGCAGCAATGCAAGAACTGAAGAGGTTCTTCGATGACACCAAGCTGGCATCTGAAGTGCACTCAAACATTTGATGTTTGAACAGACTGGAGGAACAGCTGCTTTGAATTCTTGTTTGCGGAGTCATAAAATAATGTGAGAATGAAGTCCATTTTGTGGCTGCAGGTGCACTACAGCAAAACTGTCCATTCATCAGAGTTTACATGAAACTTGCCCATTTGGAAAACTGTGTCAAATACTGAAACGTGCTCAGTAACTGTGGAACATTGAGTCACTACCCACCCTCATGACAGGAGGCAGATGAAGTGGCTGAGTAGAGAGTTAGATTTGTTTTGTTAGACAACATATATTAACTCATGCAGTTTTCTTTCTGAAAATGAACAGGTTTGCATATTTAAATGAGAACACTGGACGATTTCTACCACAGTGGATAAGAATCCAAGTGTCTGAGATAAGTTCAAGACCACTAGGCAGTAATTAAATACAGACCTTCACATGCAGGGAAGATTGTGATAAAACTCCATGGCAACCTTGGGCATAAGCTTATCTTGAAAATATCCCTTCATCTCAGGGGTTCTTGGCCAAAGGAGACCCCTTGACAGCATTTAAGTGCTTTGGGCATTCCAATCTGCAGGACTTCAAGGCAGACCCATTACACCTTAGAAGAAATATGCTTCTCATTAAACCAAGCCTATTCCCAAAACAGGACTGGAAAACATGTATTTAACCAAAAACATCCTGATGAAAATATAAATAACTAACGTAAATGTCCATGTTCCATGGCAACTTGTCCTGCATACATGTGTAACTCATGTAGGGACACAAAAACAGATTTTCTTGATTCTCCTTATACTCAGGGACCATGAGTGCTTTCATCTGACATTATAAATAACATTAGTAGCATTATTACATCATGAACAATGTGACAGGTAAAAATTTGACAATCAGGGATCATCAAAATTGGTAGTTCATAACTTTGTGGTAATTTTAATGTGTATCTTCATTTACTGACTATTTACACATTTTCTATTGTAGGTGGTCTAGTTTTGAGATCTTTTCTAAAATGAAAGACATTTTGACCTTTTCATATGATTTAAAATAATTTCCTCAAGCCTAAATGAAGAGTCTCTGACATATTTTGGTCAAAAAGCATATGCTCTTTTGAAATGAGTATGTTTGATACATACTTCTTTTGTACAGCAAATGCAGCATATGAAATTGGATGGAGATAAAAATGGAAAAGGATAAGATTGTAAGTTGTAATTGAAGTTGTACTTTCTGATTTCCCAGTTATATGTTTCACCTGGAACACCCCTGAGTTCAGAGAAATCTCATCTACCCTGACTTCATAAACCAAAGTGATTCCTACTCGCATCAACAAGGCAAACAATTGTCTAGTTTTACTTTTTGTAACAGTTATGCCTTATTTTATGTGTATATGTAGCATCAGAAAAGACAAAGTCTGCTTTATCCTTTCTTAAAAACAGCATCTAAGTATTAGCAAAGCTGAGGTCTTTCTCTGTTTATAGCAAGATGTAGAATATCTTCCATAAGCATGATGTGGAGAGTGCAATCACATCTGCCGTCATCTGTTAGGGCAACAGGATCAGAACCAGTGACTTAAAGAAACTGAACAAGTTGATAAAGAGGGCTGGCTCTGTTTTGGGGATTATTCAGGAACCTCTAGAGCTGACTGTGCAAAGAAGGATGTTTCATAAAATGAAGATCATTGATAACCCTGAGCATCCTCTTCACAACACAGTGATTCAGCAATGGAGTCTTCAGTCAGAGGCTTCATCAGATCCCCTGTAACACAGACCGCTATAGGAGATCCTGCAGAGTGCTACAGGAGATCCTTCCTGCCCACAGTTATAACCCTCTCTCATTAATCTGTGAAGGGATTTATATCATGAATACTTCAACAATTATTGTTCCTTCTCAGATGAATATAGTATTTTTGAACTGAACTGGACTGGCAGCCTGTCCAGGGTGTACCCCTGCTTCTCGGCTGTGATGGACTGGGATAAGCTCTAGCAGAGCCCCTTGACCCAGAAATGGATTCAACGGGTCTAGAAAATGGATGGATGGATGAACTGAACTGAATTTAATTTAAGAAGCTAATATCAAGAACTGTTTGCTCATATGGACAAAGTTTTGCCAATGTTTATTTTTGCAATGATAGAACCACTGATGGTGCATTCAGCTTCAAATGGGAAATCAGAATTTCCAGCTTTGAGAAGAAAAAAAATTAAAAAGTGCTCATGAGCCAAAAATGAAAAGATTAACTGCCCTTTTGGAACCTGGAAATATGATTTGAGTCTGTAATGAAATAGAACTTTAAAAATCTAAACAAAATGACTTAATTTCAGACTTTGAGGATTAGGGTGTTTTTTTCCCTCTCTTTTTTGAGTTTAACTTTGTGTTTTTGACTCTGTGGTCACAGGAAAAACCATCAGTACTTGAATAAATAAATTGTTCCCAACGACATCTTCAGAAACATACATGTTTCTGATGATACCATACTTATTACAATATAAAGAAAGGTGCAGGGACGGTTCACGGCTTTTCACTGGTCAACCAATCTGTGACTCTTCTACAAAGATTCATCCTGAACTCCACTGACCGAACCTTGAGAGGAATCTGCTGGTATTCCAGACATGACCTGAAAAATTACTCATTCAGAGAAAGAAATGTGGGTCCTCACAAAGCAGTTGTTTAATCTAGACAGTTGGTGTGCAGCTGTTATTTTTATTGGTGTCAGGCTGCTAATTAATTGAACTGAGAGAGGGCGAATAATTTTAGCATTACATAACAATGGGAAACACAAAGTCAAAATATAATCTTTGTCACATAATCTCAAACGCATATCAGTCTGGACTATTTTCTTTTCCTTTTTTGTTTGTGGGCTTCACATATAGTGCCTAACCTTGCTCAAAACGTTTAATGCACTTTACATAGTGTCCAACTGTAAAACAAAGAAAAGGACAGGTTCTCTTAAAGAATCTGTTTTATTCCAAATAGTACTCATTCAAGCCCGAGGAACAGAATCTACAAATGTCACTTGAAGATGTAAAGCTAAATTATTGTTGGGCACATATAATCAGAATTTGTTCTTACAATCTGCAAATGTTCTATGACCCTGTACTGGCTTAAGTTTTATTTAAAATAGATGAATGGATTCTGCAAAGGCCCGTTAATTCAAGATACTTTTAAAATTCTCCCTGCTTAAGATCATCAGAACAATCTGTTAATAAAAAGCAGATCTTAGAAGTTGTGACTCTAGCACATCAAAATTAAAAAAATAACTATAACATAATGAGAAGTAATGTAATAGCTCTTAGTTGTATGGGATATTTTTACTGTGGCCTGACACAAAGCTCATAATTTGCTTTTACTATTAACCAGTTGCTTGATTATCAGCAATCTAATCATTGCCTTTGGCATGAATTTCTGAGGCCAGTGTGTGCTCAGCTTAATTCCTCCAGGCAGCACTTAATCACCTTTCAAAGCAACTACATTAAAACCAGGGTGCCCCTAATGCAAGCATCTCAAAAAGAAACTTGAGTCTGGTAAAACCCCACTTGTATTGATCACAATTTTAAATGAAAAATTGGTCTTTTAGGAAAATGATGAAATTTTATCATTTACCAAAACTTGATAAAATTTGCTAAAAAAAAAAAAGTATTTGCTTTCAATTTGCTACAGATTATGGAGTAAATCTATTCATTACTATAAGTGAAAGGTCCCATATTATAATTTTTCTTATTTTCAAAGATCAAGACTGCATTCAACAGTAATACACCCACTTCTCAGGCTTTTTAGCTGTCATTTTAAGAGGTATGCAATTAATTACACAGTAAAAAAAAGTTTTGACATATATAAGCCCAAAAAGTAAGGAACTGTGTGTTTGGTAGATTATTTCTTTGTGTAACAATTCTTGGCAATACATTTTATGCCATTGGAAAGCCTGTTTATTTCCCTTTTAAATGGTGCCACATTTGTAAGGAACGTTCATTTTTGGGATGAACAATAAGGCTGAGTATGTGGTTGGTACCCATGAAAGGTTTGCCAAATCTTCTCTGACAATGTCAAACAGCTTATTTTGCTGTTGCTACTTATTCTTGTTTTGAGCATCTGGTACCCCCAGTTGGAGGAAAACTGACAGTGGTATTGGCAACATGTATACTGGAACCTGAACATGCAGAGGAAAATTATATTCAGAGATGAGTCCAGGTTCTACTTACAGCAGCTGGATCTTAGGGTCAACGTTTGGAAAAGACAGGAGAACACTATGCTTATTGCTGCACTGATAGAGTAACATTTTTTGGTGGAGGCAATATGATGGCGGGGGGCAGCATCTCTCTTACTGGAAAAATGAGGCTTGTCAATACTGGAGACAATCTCAATGCAGGGAGATATCGAGATGAGATTCTGCAACCAGTGACAATCCTATATCTCCACAGTCTGGGACCAAACTCTATCTTCCACAATGGCAACTCTTGCCCCCACAGAGCGGGGTTTATCAGCGTACTTCCAGAATTTGGGACTGGAGAGGATGGAATGGCCTCCCAGCAGTCCTGACCTTAACCCCATTGAACACTTATGGGGTCAGCTTGGGTATGAAGTTCGTGTCAGACTGACCAACACAACCACATTTCCTGACTTGGTTGAAGAATGAGATGACATCTTGCAGCAGTGTGTGACCAGGCTGGTGACCAGCATGAAGAGGAGGTGCCAGGCTGTAGCTGTGCATGGTCCTTTCACATGCTACTGAGGCTCCTGTTTATCAAATGGATAAATTCTTAAATTGTCAGTGTTTGGTGTTTCTTAAAACTTCAATCATCCAATCCACCAAACACCAAAAAAGAGTCAGTAGCAAAACTCGCAAAGAAGATTTGGTCAATTTTTCATTGGCTCAAACCCACTCACACAGCTCTGCTGCTCATCCCACAAATGCATGTTCCTTACAAATGTGGCTCCACTTAAAGAAATACACAGGCTTTCCTACAGTATAAGATTCATTGCAAAGAATCACTATTACAACAAAAAATCCACCAAGCACAAATTTCCGTACTTGTTATGCTATGTTTATATATATATATATATATATATATATATATATATATATATATTTATATATATATATATATATATATATATATATATACACACACACACACACGTATATATAGACCATTAGTCTATGTTTTTAACAGGGGAGATAGAGTGTGCAAAAGCGCAGCAATAAATGGTATGATATTTGCACCTCAGACTTGCCATGTCTGCAAGACTTCTAAATCAGCAGGATGATACTCTGACTCTGACAGTTGACATGCTATCAGCTTGAACAGCAGACGCTGAAAGGCAGCAGTCGGTTTTACGTATGTCATGATCAGCATGATATATGGAAAGTACTGAATAAAAAAGTAGTACTTTAAGTGGGTACATTTCAATACCAGCAAGGGTCCCACAATGAGAATTGTTGTGAAGTGGATTATTTTGGTGCCGAATGAATACACTGTTGGCAGGAGATGACGTTGGTCAACCATCCCCATGTCCCCTTTGAGTATAGCTTGTCTCTTCTCATTTATTTCCACCACTGCAGTGCATGCAAACAGAAATACAAGAACCATCACAATTCCTTCAATGTTCACTTCCATCCATCCATCCATTCATTTTCTAGACCTGTTGAATCCATTTCTGGGTCACGGGGGTCTGCTGAAGCCAATTCCAGCCCATCGCAGGTGAGAGGCAGGGGTTCACCCTGGACAGGTCACCAGTTCAATGTTCACTTTGCCATTCTTAATCATTTTTCTTCTGTACTTCTTTTTCTTTGTCTTCTTCTTCTTCTTCTTCTTCTTTCTATTTACCAGAGCCTGGCAAACAGTGACAGCCAGCACAAAACTGTTAATCATTTATTATATTCTTGTTGAGTGCTCATATTTTTGGTGCTGGGACACACAGATTGTTTAAGATCTCTAATGGCAAATGTGAGTTAATTGAAAACAAAAGCCTTATCTCACATGACCAACAGCCTAATGCTACTGGTCCTGTCCAATGCTGGGTATATGTTATGCTATTCTACAGAAGATTTTTTTTCACTTATTTCATAGATTTCTTATATTTTGAGCAATTAGACACAAAAGCTGAAAATACGATGCTTGTAATTTTTTCTCTTATGGCAATCAGACATCCAGATTTTCATATCAGCATGCCTTTTGGCATTTTGACAATTTTGTCAACACTTTCAAGCATACACTATTATATGGAGGTAGATAAATCATTGCAGAGAAGCTGCTGATAGACTGCAAACCTGCAGTTCTTTCTGAGGCAAAAAAAAAAGCACTATGCCCATCTGTTATGCTCTCATTTATTTTTATATCAAGTATCTGTAGGAAAAATTTAATGATATTAAAGGCCATGGCCTAGACATATTTATTCAGCATGATGAATAAGATGAAGTTTTCCTGAGCTTGCTAGTTGATCATATCCACATTTTCACACGTAAGTCATAGCTGCATACAAAGTTGTCTAAGTCAAAAGACATGCCTCTCAAAGAAGATGTCTCATTCTTCTTAACTAAACAGATTCAGATGGAAGTGAATGAGTAGTCTGTCATTAAATGGGACAGAAATTCCAGTTGCAGCATTGGAAGATTTATTTTTGTTTGCCCACTAAAATAAGGCCATAATGTGTGTATAGGTGTGTCTGTTTTTTTTTGTTTTTTTTTTAAATTTTATTGGTGTATCTATTTTGTAACCACAGCATATAGTCAATAAAAAAAGTATTTTCTTGCTAGGACTTCTTATATTCATCTTAACAAAGACAGTTATCAGATTTTTTGTAAACATCCTTTTATACTGCTTCCTGCCATGTCTTGTCCTTGTTAGGATTTCTGACAGGGACACATTAGGAAGCAACGAATCACAAAACAAACAAATTGTTAATTTCTCTCTGCCAGGCCCATACTGCAGAGGGGTAAAGTTCAATCCTGTTTGGGGACAAAGAAAAATACAGTCCTTTTTTATCAGCCTTCTGACTGATTCAGTTTGTCTTTGTCTGCACCTTGCCTTCACATCCTTGATTTCAGTCTTCTCATTATTACATTTATTTTATACTCATTCCAGTCTTCTTCTTCCTCAGTGTTCCTCTGTATCTTACACCATGTTGGGTGAAGTAAGCTAAAAATAAAGCCTGACAGATTGCATATTAATTAGGTATTAAATATGAATTAGATAGGAAGGATGAGTCAAGCTGTGTGAAGGTTTTTCCTTTTCTTTTTCTTTTATTATGAAGCTGAAGTTATAGCTGATTAAAGCAAGAATTTAGTTAGTGATTCAAGTAAACCCTGTTCTGGAGACTGAAAAAAAAAAATCAAAACAAAAATAAGTTTTAAAAATGTCAAAAGAGGAGCAGTAATAAGTTATGGTTTGAAAGTCATGGACACATTGTAATTTGCCTCTGGCCCTGCTGCATAGGTGAGAGTTCCCATTTCATAGCTCAAAATTTGGAAAAGAACATGTTGAAATGACTCAGAGTGATTATATTTTGCAGCTGACACAGTTGTGAATAGGAGGAGGCACTGAAAGGAACAGTAGAGTGTGTATGATTGAAAAGGACACAATTTCTCCCATATGACAGTTTAATTGGACCGTCAGATGAATCATTACCAGTCATTGTCAAGACACATTATTCTCAGCTTGATTGAGGAAATTTAACAAATACAATCAGGGACATACAACTGTGAATATAATGGCAATAGCTATGCATATAGCAGTTGGCCTTTGTGATTGCCCATTTCCGGTAGAGTACCTTCTGAGATTGGACCAGCTGCTTTTTTTAAAATCGGAAGAACTTCAGCTTCAGCCCCTCCTCACCCTGCCCTTCCATTTTTATTTTGTGTCTGGACAGATCAAAATGCACAGTCTGGAAAGAATATTTTACCCTATGCTGTTCTGTTTGTTCCATCCATCTATTTTATATGCCCGCTTAATCTGATGGAGGATCACAGAGGCTCAGGGTAGATCCTGAACAGGTGGCAAGGCCATTGCAAAGACACATATTGACAAACATCCAAATCCACACTCACACCTACTTATATGGGCAATTTAGAATAGAAGTTCACCCGACACCCATGTCTATGGACAGTGAGAGGAAGCCTTAGCGCCTGGAAAAAAGGCGTGCAAGCACAGGGAGCATATCCAAACTCCACACTGAAAGACCCCATCAAGTTTCAAATCAGGAACCTCCTTGCTGTGATGTAACAGTGAATAAATTGTGTTACTTTGCTTTGCTTCCTCTTGTGTGACTGACCTTTGATTGGGACTAGAAAAGTCGGTGCACCTTGTGTTATGTTTAGGATTCTTTAGATAAGGGATGCAACATCATATTTACCTATTTTGTTACTATTGCTGCACTTCACCACTCAATGAACAGACTTTGTCAAATGATACAAGTCTGATTTTAACAAGATGACATTATAAGTCACCAAGTATTTTGGTTCACTCTTTGCAAACTCATGGAGCAGTCTCCAATTAGAAGGGCACCCTCTTCACACTGCTTTTTCCCCCCAACATTTCTCAATAGATGTCCAATAGCATTAAGATCATGGCTCATGGTGAGATATTTAAGATCAGTCCAGTGTTTTTAATCAATCATTCTTGTTGGCTTTAATGCAGCCTTAGGGGATCAAAAGCCAGTCTTTTTAAGCTGGTTCCTAGCCCAGAAAAATTGCTGAGGGTTGTGTTAGGAAAGGCATCTGATATGAAACCTATATCAAATTAAAAATGCAAATCACAAGACCCATGACCCCTACACTAGATCATTCGAGGCCCAGGGGGAAAAACAGAAGAGCTGTTGACCTACAGGGGGCTGATGGAAATTGTTTGTGGAAGACTGATCGATGGAAATGATGCTTCTTTGTTGCTCAAGAAGGAGAGGAAAAAAGGTGTATCTGTAGAGAGAGAGAGAGAGAAAAAAATAATCAAATTTAAGATACTTTATTAATCCCCAAAGGGAAATTTATCTTTCCAGTACTTATGATTTCAGTGTTTTTAAAGAGTCATTGTTGAGGTATATGGATGTGGGCAGGAAGGATCTCCTGTAGCAGTCTCTTTTGCAGCAGCTCTGAAGAAGCAACTGACTGAAGACACTCTGCTGCTGAATCACTGTGTTGTGAAGAGGATGCTCTGGTTGCCTATGATGTTCGTCATTTTATGAATAATCATCCTTCACTCAATCAGCTCCAGAGGCTCTAGAACAGTCTCCAGAACAGAGGCACCCTGCTTTATCAACTTGTTTAGTTGCTGTAAGTCACAGGCTGGACAAGCAAGAGACTATGGTTGAGAGCAGGGGGCTTTGAATGTTAGGACAATGACATGAAAAACTAAAGAGTTGGTAGACTTGATGCAGGAGAGGAAGTTGGTATTCTGTGTGTTTAGGTGACCAGGTGGAAGGTAGCAAGGACAGAAGCTGAGATCCAGGGTTCAAGCTCCTTTATGAGGATGTTGATGGGAAGAGAAATCGAGTTGGAGTTATATTGAAAGAATAGTGTGTTTGGCATGTTCTGGAGATCAAAAGAGTGTCAGAGTGGTGTGTCTGAAGCTAGAAATAGAAGGTGTGATATTTAATGTTGTTTTGCTCCACAGGTAGGAAATGAGTTAGAAGAGAAGAAAAAATTCTGGAGTAAGGTAGATGAAGTGATGGAAAGCATCACCAGAGAGGAACGAGTTGTGATTGGTGTAAACTTCAACAGACATGTTAGAGAAGGCAGTGAAGAACTGATGGGAAGGTTTGGTATCTAGTACAGGAATGTAAAAGACATATGGTGATAGATTTTGCAAAAAGGATGGAAATGGCTGTAATGAATACTTTCTTCCAGAAGAGGATGAAACATGGGTTAACTTACAAGAGTGGAGGTAGAAGCACATAGGTGGACTACACCTTGTGTAGACAACGCAACCTGAAGAAGTCAGTGACTGCAAAGTAGTAGTAGGTGAGAGTGTAGCCAGATAGTGTAGGATGGTGCTATGGTACAACGTGAGGAAGTGCAGGAGGATGTACTGGGACAGAGGTTACCTAAGAAAAAGTGGGAGACAAAGAGGACTGAAGAGAGTAAACAGGAGTACAGGCAGATGGAACATAAGGTGAAAGTAGAGAAAGCAAAAGGCAAACAAAGGGTTTTTTTATGCTAGGTTGGACAGCAATGAGGGACAGAATGACATACAGATTAGTGAGGCAAAGAGATAGAGAAGGTAAAAACATGCAGCAGGCTAGAGCAATTAGGCATAGGGATGAAAATGCATTGACAGGTGCAAAAGTGTAGTGCAATAGATATAAATATCCTATACAAAATGTTAAATTGAATTAAATTAGTAAGGCTGAAGTAAGGACATTGAAGAAGATGAACAGAGCAAAGGCAGTTTGTCCTGATGTTATACCCCTGGAGCTATCAAAGAGTCTAGGAGAAGTGGCAGTAGAGGTTTTGACTAGGAAATTCAACAAGATCTAAAAGAGTGAGAGAATGCTTGAGGAATGGATGACAGGTGTGCTTGTGCCGATTTTCAAGAACAAGGGAGATGTGCAAAGTTGTGGCAACTACAAACGAATAAAGTAGATGTGCCATGCAATGAAGTTATGGTTAAGAGTTGTGGAAGTTAGACTAAGGGCACAAGTGAGCATTTCTGAACATGAGTATTGTTCGTGTCAGAAAACAGTACTACAGATGCAATATTTGGTTTGAGCATGTTTCTGGAGAAGTGCAAAGAAGGTCAGAAGGAGCTGCATTGTGTCATTGCAGACCTCAAGAAAGCATATGACAGCATCCTAAGAGAGGAGCTATGGTATTGTATGAGAAAGTTTGGAGTAGCAGAGAAGTATATGTGCAGGACTTGTGTGGAAGCTGTGAGACAGTGATGAGGTGTCCTGTAGGTGTGACAGAGAAGTTCAAAGTGGAGGTGGAATATCACCAAGAATCTGCTCTGAAATCCTTCTTGTTGCTCACAGTGATAGACAGGCTGACAGATGAGGTTAAACAGGAATCTCCATGGACCATGATGTTTGCAGATGAACGTTAGCCACAGCAAGACAGAATATGTGAGTGAATGAGAGGCCCCAAGTGAAATGGTGAGGCTAGAGAGAGCAGAGATAAAGAAGATTAAGAAAAATTAAATTCTTAAGGCCAAGAGTCCAGAGCAACAGAAGTTTGTGCAAGCAAGTCAGAATGGGTGGAGAAAAGTGTCAGGAGTAATGTGTGACAAAATAATATCAGCAAAAATGAAATGAAAGGTTAAAAGACATTGGTGAGACCTGCAATGTAGTATTGGTTTACAGACCATGTCACTGATAAAAAACACAGGAGGCAGAGATGGAAGTTACAGAGGTTAAAATGCTGAGGTTCTCTTTGGGAGTGTCTAAGATGGATAGAATCAGGAATGAGTGATCAGAGGGGCAGCACATGTTAGATGTTTTGGGAAGAAAGTCAAAGAAGCCAAACTGAGATAGTCTGGACTATATAGAGGAGGTATAGTGAATTTATTGGGAAAAGGATGATAAGGTTAGAACTGCCAGCTGGGAGACCAAAAATATAATGTAATATAAGTAATGCACTCTTTATTTTCATTGTTTAGAGGTTTCCTCTAACACACACTGAAGGCACACAGGTATACATGAAATGACTGCTTCATAGTCATCTTTTTTTCAGGAGCATTGTTTCAGTGAACTCTAGAGGAACCACCTCTGTATCATCACCCAATCTCCATACAAATGAGCGATTTGTGATGCCAAAGATTAGTTGGCATCACAAAGGCTTTAAGTGACGCAGTGGAAGTGTAAACAGACGTATATCATATTTGATCCAGCCGTGCTTCCATTTTTTTCCACCTGGTCCATCGTATTTAGGGTCATTGGTGACTGGAGACTGTCCCACCTGTTGTCATGTGAGAGCTGGGGAACACGCTGAAGAAATTATATTAATTTGATCTTGTTTCTTATATTTTTTTCACTCTACCAAAACATATTAACTTTTATTCTGTCAAAGAGATCATGTTTGGTTGTACTGGTTTATCATAATTTACAATTTAAGCAATGGAGTTGAATGTTAAACCTTGAAAGAGCATGTTTTATGTTGAAAAGTCTTTCTTCCTTATCAACAGTAGGGTTAGCTCCTCCATTTTGTTACAAAGTGAGGGCACATTAGAGAGGAATACCCTGGGAATGCAATACGTAATCCACACTGGCGGAGGCACACAAGCACAACTAAGCTTTTTCCTCTTCTGCAGAGCTTCACTTGATTATTATTATTAATATTATTATTATTATTATTATCACCACTTTTAGAATTATTCTCAAATGACTTGTCCTTAAATAATATGACCATATGATCAAATGATCTGACAGGTTTTTTTCTCAGTGAGAATGACAGTCCATTTCAATTTATGTGTGCGATAGATATCACACTTATTTATGTGTTTGTAAACATATTCATGCAGCGCAAACAGAGAAAAAATATTAGCTTTTATTTTATTTTATTTTTTTTTAGGTTGTGGCAATAATTTTAAGTCACGATGTAAGTGGGAAAATTGGGTTACATGTGGTTTGGTTTTGTCCTTCATGTAAACCATATGAGCTCATATGTGACTTTAGGAAATGTAGAGGAAGATATTTTGGTGTCCAAAAAGGCAAATTTTATTACTTTACAACTGGGCACTGTAAATTGGCAGAATTTGTGTGCTGGTGCATACAAATTCATGCAAAGTTCATTTTAGTACATCCTGACATGTGCATGTAATATTCTATCCTGCACTAACATGCACTGTTAGTTGATGAGGCCCCTGAACTTTAGTACTACAAGATGCTGGTTCTCATCCCTCTGCTTCACACATGGCCACAAACCAGTCCAGAGAGAACAGATGGCTTCATGACACAACAGTACCGCATCCTCTGCTATAAGCAGAACTGGAATCAAAGGCCACATACTCAAACCTTTCTTTGACTACTGCGGTTATTTCAGTCCATATGAGGTATGAACAGAATCAGTGTCAAAGGGCAGCCCTGACAGCGTCCACCTTTAATGTTGATGGAATCCAAATTACCACTGACAGTGTGGACCAAGCTCTCATTTCTTTTATATAGGCCTTTAATCACCCATAGCAATGGACCCAGTGGTCAATAATTCCTGAGTACCCCTCCCCAAAAAGAATATAAAGAGAGTTAAGAGCTAACTTAGCAATCCACAGTTAGGACTAACGTGCATGGATAAAAAATAGAACAACTTAAATATCCTAGTTGCATCATTTTCAGAGTCCTCTCTAAAGCACCTTCCCCAAGTCTTCCTGTAAAGAATCCTGTCACTTCCTGATGCAAGTTGGGAACATGCTAACAATGTGAGTCACCGAGGGCACCTAAGGAAACTAGTGTTACATCATCCCATTGTATGCGCTCTCTTTGCAGTAAAATAAGTAAATGATAATGATTTTCAGTTTTTCCACTAACTTAAAACCTATTTTTAAAAATGAAACATGCTCTCAATGGCAGAAATCTTTGGACCAACATTTTATTAAGTTGATGTAGTCCATACCTCAGAATTCAAGATTTCCTTTATTTTATTTTATTTTTTGTAATTTCAACCAATTCATTTATCTGTTTATTAAACTTTTTATTTAGTTTTTAGCCAATAAACTATTTTGTTGTGCTTTGCAAGTGCCACTTTATTACCACTCCAATTATTTACATATAAAATGAAAAGTTAAAGAATGAAATATATAAACATGTGTAAATATGGCATATAAAATATGCACCAAAACAAACCTTTCAAGTAAAATGCTAACTGTTCAGAAAGCATTGAAATGGGAAGACTGTTTTGGTCCTTTTCTTTTAATCTAAGATAATGCATGATACTTACATCTGTACTAGTTGTACTGTTCTTTTAAACCTACAAACACTTGAAATGTACATGTATTTACAATTTTAAATATTATTTTCTACATATGGCCTTTCTCTTTTTTACAAGGTTAAAAAAAAATAACATAAAGGAATGGTAAATTTCTCCAGAGTAAAGTGGGCTGGAGCAGCGTATTGTTAGCTTGATGGATGAACTTCCCATCTGTGGTCAATGGACTGATTTACTAGAGGTGGTTTCTTCTTCATTTGTCCCCTCTTTTCTTACTTTGTGCTCAGAAACAACATGGTGTCAGTGCATTTGTGCATTAAGTTAATGTAGCTCCATATTTATGTGTATATCCATACTGGTCCTGAAAAAGATCTCACAAAGTAAGAGGAATAGAGGTTACAGATATACAGTTGTGGTTTTACATATTGACATTCCTGCAGATTCCTTGGCATTATTTAACCATATTATATATTATAGAAGTATATTTGTGCAATTTCTTTCCAGTCTTTCTTTCTTTACTTGAAAACATTTTTTTTCAAATAATTCACTGATTCACTGTTCCAATTGTTGATAAACTGGATAGGGTCTGCCCAATTTAACTCCTTTAACTTTACAATGAATACTGTTTTGGTAATAAATCATTAAACACCTGTTGACATTACCTATTGACATTTTTTATCTATTTATTTTTTTGTTTTACTTTTATATTATTTTATGTAATATATCATTAAGAAAAGAAAATTATGTTAAGAAAAAGTTCCAAATGTTCCACCAAGAATTAAAAAGGCCCTTTGACATCCCCCACTGACCACAGGAGCTTGAATAATGATGCATCCTACTGCATTTCTAGAGATGTAGCTAACAATCCCACCTTAAACTATCCTTGTCACACATTTTTATTTATTCATTCATTTATTTTGTAAATGTATTACAAACTTAAAATCCAGGAAGTAGTGGACAAAAGACTGAGAATCTGCATGTTGAGATCATCACTTTCTCATAGAGCAGTCCACCAGTTTCCTGTACTCAATCATCCATCAATCCATTATCTATATCTGCTTATTCTGATGCGGAGTCACGGGGATCTACTGCCTATCCCAGCATGCTGGCAAAAGTCAGGGGTACGCCCTGGACAAGTTGCACATCTGGCCAATCTTTATTCATAATCTAAAACAAGGGTGTACATTTGCAGTCTGAACACTTGTTAAAGTTGGAAATATTTTGTTGGGAAATGAGAATTCATTTTGGATATCATACAAAAGGCAGAATTATATCAGTTTAACTGTAATGTGTTTGCTAACTTCATCTTTGTGACTTGTAGAAGAGTGGTAATTAAGTATTAATAAATAAGTATCAACTAAGTATTTAATTTATAGTAAGCAGTGAGCAAGAAAACAATAGTCTAAACAATAGTCAGTGCTACATCAATGTGTCAGTATCATACAGATGTATGAAATTGATCTCACATTTATAATCATTGTGGAGGAAACTACTCCTACTTGGGCAAAGGTAAATAATTAGAAAATAAATGTTTATGTCTGTAAAGAGCTGAGCAAAAAAATAGATGGTCCTTCTTAAATCCTAATTCATTTAACACAATAATTCAGTCTGCAAAAATGTCTGGAGATATCAACGTGATGTTAAGGCAAAGAAAGTTTACTTGTATGGAATAGTTCATCTACAAGACAATTCAGTGTTTTACATAGAAGGCAATAAAAAGTTAATTAAAAAGGAAAAGAGTTTAAAAGCAGCAATAAAGACATACAGACAAGTTAAAAAGAATAAAACACATGAAAGAAATAAAATGTGTAGTTCATTATGGGAGATTAAACCTTTACATTACACACAACCATGCATCCAGTGTGAGGTTGCTTTAAAATTTTGTCAACAAGTTTCTTCAAAATGTTTTATACTTTTTTAATTTTTTTTATTATACATTTTAATTAAAATATACAATCTTATAAAGCCTAACACACTTATGTTTTAACCAATAGCATCCAAATAAGATAAGATCATCTTTATTATTGTCAATACATATCTTACAGAACACACTGAAACTTGTCCTCTGCTTTTAAACCATCACTAGTTACATTAGGAGAAGTGGGTTTGCATCAGCGCCCAGGGAGCAGTTAGGTGTTAAGGGCCTTGCTCAGGGGCCCACTGTGGCTCACCTCTGTTAACCCAGGGAATGAAACTGGGTCTACCACGCCCAAATCTACCTCTGTAACCACCAGGCTACCACTGCCCCAATAAATATGTTTCCGCCCAGTTTCGAACCGGGGACCTTTCACATGCGAGGCGAACATGATGGAAACCGACGGCAAAGCGTGCTGCCATATGGAGTCAGGACAATGTCCGCTTTCTTTTCTGTAAAGAAGAAGACGGCAGGCGCCAACATATGTCCAGACCAAATAGAGGTAAACTTTGAAATCTATACACATTTTGTCCCTCTTATTCCTCATACCTCATAAAAAAAAGAAAAGCTGCAATCAACAACACCAGAAACAAACAAATACTTAATATAAAATAAACAGAAAATAAAGGTTCCCTGGTTGAAAAAGAAACATAGAGAACACAGAAACATCAAGCTATCTTGGTCTTATAGCCTGTACCTTCAACACACTTGTCTATAATTTTGTAATAGCAATGGAATTATTACAACAGTAATATTTTTTCTTATCTCACCAGATAACTCTCTCTTCTGCTTTCTCTGCTCTGTGTTCAATGTGGTGCAGACCATGATATCAAACAGTGGAGTGATCGCTTCACCCTTTAAAGAGCAGATTGACTAACTGCAAAAATTAAGACACCTTTGATGCTAATTACAGGTATGTCTATGGTCTAATTATTTTCAGTCTTTTCTAGCGGTAATTTAACATGTCATAGCAGCAGCAGAATCATAAACCCAGAACGACAGAAAAGTTTCAATGCTTTATCTCATACTCCTCCAAACAAAAATCAATTAATTTACCACACTGCTGATTGTACCTAGGCCTTGGTTTTTACACAGTAATTTCACATTCACATTATTACAAAACACAAAAAAGTTAATTATACTCTGATAAAACATCTTACTGATTTTCAGATATCACAGTCAGGTGTGCAATACAAACACATGGGCCTTTGCAATATTTTAGTTGTCTCTCTGTGACAAGTCTACAAAAGGAACATTAGTAAATTCCATGCATTGTCACTCATCCTCGACACCTTTCTGAAACAAATCCAGAGACAAGGATCCAGAAGTGAGTTAGCAGATTTACAAGTGTCCACTTAATCCCGCGTGCTCCAACAACACCTCCTGAAAATAGCCTGAAATAATATAAACTATGGTGTCCAACTTTACATCAATGTCCTCAATAATGCACATACATTAAAAATAAAAAGAAGAAAAAAAAATAGAATGGCTCCATCACAGTACCAACTAACTTGTTACTTTTTATTTTATTCTTTTTAATGATTCTGTTGATCTACAGTTCAAAAGCAATGTCTGATTTCCATTTGTCACTTTTTTAGTAAATTATAATTTAGCATTAATTTTATTAGTTTTACGTTATCTCAGTGACCATTGTGGATTGTTTTCATTCTTTGCTGGAAGGGTACCAACAAATATGTCCACTTGTTTGTATTTATTATGGCATACACCAACATGAAAGCTGTGTAACAGTAATGTGGGTTCATTGTGTTTTTGACAGCATGCTTCTTCATTTATTTTATTCATGGACATTTTACTAATTTACATATATTTTTCCTGTCTCCATTTATGGTTTGATGTTGTACAGGGAGTGAGTCATCTGAGAGAAAAAGGAAATATGAGAATTACCAAGCAGTTGAGGTGCATGGCCAGTATCTATCCAGACACAAACAAATGGACTGAGTTGTCGTGAAAATAAGCAAGCCCATCTGAAATATAGTCCAAATACTGGTGTTTACATTTATGAATCAAGATGTGCTGGTGAATTTGATGTGTGCAGATTCTGCTGTGTCACAGATAAGATTCATTTATAAAACTTTACTGTTTGCAGAGAGAAGATGTTTTGGATTGGCATCATCACATTTACCTTACCTGAAAGGACCATGGGACAAGATGATGATACTGGGCCTGTTTGTCATCCAATGCCACAGGAAAATCATCAACTCTGAACATATAAAAGCACTGCTCAATCTTCCGTTCTGAAAACACAGAAACATAATGTTGAATTTATTGATGAACAATGAAGATAATGAGAGTGGGAGAAAACTTCAGCAGTATACCGTAGCTTTTGCAAACTGCCGTAGAGATATAAATGGTCAACATTTTAACATAAAATGAAATCTATAATAATAATAATAATAATAATAATAATAATAATAATAATCACACCTATTGGGATCCAAAGTAGGCTTATTTTTCAAAGCAAGGACACCAGACATTGACCACCACCAAATCAGGCCAGAACAGACATTCTTTCTACAAGCTAAACATGCAGTACAAACATAAAAAAACAAAAGCCAGAAAAGTTTAATGTAATGTGTGTTACGGTGTGGCAAGTCCCGGACCCAGACGCAGAGGATCGAAAAAAGAGTTCTTTATTTGGCAATTTCCAAAGACCACCGGAGGTCCTCAAAACCCAAGGAAGAAATAAACTAAGCTTAAGCTTCCAACAAAAGTTCACCATCATCATGGGCCGAAGGAAAAACACAGAAACTGAAAGTCTGCATCATTCAGGGTGGTGAAAAGGCTAACTGAGATTCACTATTTACAGAGCTATGGTCTCGAGTATGGAGAGTTCCGGATCAATCGTCAGGGTAGACCAATGTCTCGATGGCTATGGAATAATCCTGTGTTGGCCTGCCGGTACAAGTGGTTTTAAGTAGCTCTTTGATCACAACTAACTGTCTGCAGCTGTGCTGCAGTTTGGGTCTTCTCGCCGCCTGCTGGCTGTGGGAGGAAAAGGGTTAGGGTGTTAGAATCGCCAGACATAACAATGTGGACTTTTCTCAATTGCAACAAAAAGCTTAAATCTGTGATTTGTAACATGATTATAATTTTTTTTCCTGATGATTTTCTGGAAAACACACAACAATGACATCCTTAAAGTTGTGAGAGGCAAACAAACATATAAAGTTTAATGGAATATGTAAGCACTATCATCCTGGTGGACTGTGAGATAAGAAAGATTCATTGGTGACTGGTGAGGGTGTCATGAATTGGTATAAAAGAGGCATCCACCACACATGTTGTCTTTTTAAAGAAGGGTGTACTATTACTGAGAATTACTTAACCTCCGATAACCTAGTGTACACATATGTGGACATCACATATTTTGATGTCTATTTTGTATTATTCAATTTCTTAATGGGGGCCCAAACCAACTAGAAAAAAAAATGCACCAGGTCTTTGGAGGTTAATCAATTATTTTCACTTTGTGGATTCATAAAGTTTTTTTTTTCATTCAAATTGTCAGTGGATTAAAAGAAAAAAATTGCACCTAGGTCTTTCAACATCTGCCGTGCATAACATTGTGAGTAAAATTTCATGCAGCCTGGGAAAATCTCAGAGCATAAAGGCAGCGGCCAGACACAAATGTTGGGTGGATGGGACCAGAGAAGGTACTGAGATGACCTTGGAAATAGTAAATTCTTAACACAATCCACCATTTCATCTAGAGTGGATAAAGAGTAGATACTTGTTGTTAAATAAGTTCATTTTTCATATTATACATTCTAAAAATGAAAAGGAACATCCATGCTGCTAATAGTGAAAGATACAATTTTTTAATGACGCAGGATTCATCTGTGCCTATGGTAGAAAAGATTCGTACACGTGAAAGTACAACTAATGGAGAGTTGTATAGTTTTGGGGAAACATATGCTACTATTAAACTTAAGTTACCCATCTATCGCCCCGTTTCCACTGAACAATACGGTCCAAGTCAGCACAATCGGGGATGCTATTTTGGGCATTTCCATTATAAAAGGGTCCCCGACAACCAAACCCAACTGCACCACTTCTGGACCCCCTTCAGTTGTAGGTCCATAGGAAAATGGTGCAGTGGGGATGGAGCTAATGGCGTCACATGATACAATCTGTTGATTGGTGGACAGAAAAACATCACTGCCCACAATAAAAGCAAGTACAAAACAAAGACCAAGTTGCTGTTTAGTCGAAGATAGAAATAGTTGAAAAGATAATAGGAAAAGGATGCCTGAAAGCAACAGTTGGATGTTGGAGCCAGTGATCTCTATTGCTGGATTGGATGTTATGTGACTTTTGACGTGTCAACAGCGCCGCCATTTTGAAAACTGCTACTTTTGTCCACAAGCAAGGTGGCTAGCAGCAACAGCCAAGGAAATTATCATTCTAAAGCCATCCAGGGTTTTGCTTTTGGCTGTTACAACTATGCAAATGAACAATTCAGACAGCAGGGCATCTCCTTTCACAAGTAAGTAGTAATTTTCATGTTTAGTCATATTTAGATATTATACCACATAGTACTTCAGTAATGCAAAGTTGAATCAGGTTGACTATTTATCACGAAAGAGGTAAAATACATGCTTGTTTGAGGCCTACACTACTAACAGCTGTTTGTTTACATTGGAATTAGCACTCTTCAAAATGGCGTCGCTATGCACAAGCCACCTTCAACGCTAGTCAATATGATCTGTCCAATCCAGTAATAGAGATCATTGGTTGGAGCAGTGACGGATAAAGCTTAAGAAGCTAAAAGGGCAATATAGAAAAATTAAGAGCGACAACAGCTGTAGATGACTTCTATTGTTGTTCTTTGTAGCATAATGTTTTTCTCATTGTTCAGTTGCAGCTTTCAAAAACAGAACCAACTATGCAGAAACTGTTAGAGAATCAAAGTCTTTTAATGTGCAGATTAATAACAAAAAAACACAGGAATCAACGGTGAAATCCAGGAGAGACAGAGTCACGCAGGATGCAGGAGAGCCAGGGACACGTAGGATGCAGGAGACAGGGTTCAGGAGAGTCAGGGACATGCAGGAAGCAAGTACAAATGGAGAAGTCCTGAGAGGCAGAGTTACACAGGATACAGAAGAGCCAGGGACATGCAGAATTCAGCATGCACGATTTAGGATTCAGGTCACAAGACAAAGTGGCAAGGGATGATGGTCTGAACCGGGGTTTTAAAGGCTGTAGCTGATGAGCGGATGAAGACCAGGTGTGTGGGTGGAACAGGTGAGAGGGAGAGCCAAATAAGTCTGCCACGCCCAGCCTGCCAAGAAAGAAAAAGAACACAGACAGAGATGACGCCTAACACTCGTTGCGCTAGTATGACGCCATGCTAGGCATTTGGTCTAAACCCCACATGCCCAGTGGGAGTCTGACTTGCAGTGGAAATGCTCACTTGACTTGGCTGGACCATTGCAAACCATACCAGCCCGGACAGTACTGCTCAGTAGAAATGGCACTTACCTGGCTCATGTGGCTCTGTTAATGAGGTGTATGTGTGCTCGTCTGGCCTTCCTGTAGCCTTAATCTTTCTCCCAACAACATTCCATTACTAATCAGAAGAAAGGAATGAGAATATGTTATGTTCAGCAAGTTTTCAATTTTTTAACTTTTACATTATTTATTAATTTATTGAGTGTGTTGTTGGCATCAAACTGTAGATTTGTTTCATTATATTAGTAGACAGCTGCTGAAAGCGAAAATGGTTTCTTTTAAACTTGTCAGTTTAATAAAGTATTAAAGAAATTTGAAAGAAAAAAAACCTAGAGATTTAAATATTTTGTTGCTTTTTAGAAAATGTATCAATTTCTAGTTCAAGTCAGTTCAAATATAAATAAAGAAAAGTTGTATTTCCCTTCACATCTTCTGCGGTATTCCTCTTAGTTCAACTCCTGATAGTACACAGCAGTAAAACACAACCCTTCCTGTATCCAGAACACTTCTAACCGCTATAAAGTAACCAGTTTTGTTCTCTCTGGAGAACATGGGAACTGCTTTATGTCTAGTTTTCTGTGTAAATGTCAGCATGCTAATAAACATCAACAAAAACACTGCGATTATGTTTCACTTTGGGCAACATGTTTGCAATATTTTCCCATAACACCAGTTAAATAAAAAAAAGGCAAACATGTAACGTATCAGAACCCCATCCCAGTCTCTGAGCCTGATGTTCATTTAAAAAATCAATAACTGCAATATACGCTACATATAGCTGCCTTTCACTTTTGTTTCATCAAGACATGCTGTAAAAACACCCTTTTATATTGCACATCAACATCAATTTCACCACTGATCATCCAGGTGTACTTTTCTTCCATTTTCCAAATGATTTTCCACCCCAAACTCACCACCTCACCCCCCCTAGCATTTGTCTATCAATTGATCTATGGGGCATTTTCATGTAGTCCTTATCTTCTGAATGTTAAACTGTTTATTTCTACACTCCATTGGACCAATAAATCAATACTTTTAACGAGTAATATGAACTGGGATTTATATTTTGTGTTTTCCACTACGTAAATGTTTATTTTCTTACCTCTTCTTGGACAAAAGGCTTCTTCTTTATAGCTTAGAAATTGGTTTTACATTGAATATTTTGATGAGCATGACTATACTATATAACTTATACAACTCTCAGTCTTTACTTTTCTTAATCTGTTGTCTCATCTAAGACACATTATGTGTAGGCAGAAACAAAAGAATTAACTAATAAATCGCCTACCAGTCTGGATCAGTATGAAACAAATATCATGATTGGTTAACTTAGTGTACAGTGCCATTGGACTTTTCTCCACGATTCTACAGCATGCTGGAAGAAAAAGCTTCTTAATCCCCAGAATAATAGCTACTTTTAAGTTCAAAGAGCAGATGGGACAGAGACGTGCAAAACAATAATGTCAGACATTCAATCTGGCATGCAAACAAATAGAGAAGTCTTGCTGTTGTCACGTAATGAAAGTTTGTCATTTACAGCTTTGAAAGAGGAAAAACCATCTGTCTCTGATTCATAATCAAGTGACAGAAGGCCAGAGTGTGTTCAGTTTTGTTCAGTTTAATCTGAAAAGTTTTGCTAGTTTAAAATAAAGACCCTGTTGAGCTCTGAGGCGACGAACAGTATCTGCTTTTTGTTGTTGTTGTTGTTGTTGTTCTTGGGCTGCTGTAGAAGTCTGCAGAGCGTGAAGAGTACAGTCCCCTGTAGTGCTTTGGTGCTACTGACCACCTGCTCAAAACAAAACCCTTTAGCCTTACAAACTGTTATCTGTTTGGCATCTAGTCATTAATCCAGGTGATTGTCAAAACATCCATGTGTGTTTTCTGGAGTTTCTCACATAGGAGTGCAATATGACCCTGATGGGGCTATCTGCTTTGTTCTAAAGAAAATGGAATCTCAGTATTTGCTGTGAGGGATGTGAGGGAGATGACAATGGCAAGTATGAAGTTCCATGATTGAATTGTGGCAAGAAAAGTGTTGTTCCTGGGATGGCGTGGGGCCTGTCTAACTTGAATTTTTATATTTAATTCATTGAATTGAGTCCAGACTAGAGGTGACTTTAAAAAATGTAGGCTAAAAACAGAGAAAAGAGAAAGAAGGAACAATTTCTTTTAGTTACAGAAGTCATTTACATAAACTTAAAACTTAAATGCAAAGAAAGTCTTCAGAATCTGGATAGTCTATGTGTCAAAAAAACAAAAGCAGTGATCTATTGCAAAGTCAAAAGACAGTGTAAGTGGTACAGAAGCGATAACTTTAAAAGTGGTAGCAGATGATGTAGAGGTGAACAGAATGAGAAGACATGAAGAAGAGGGAGAGGAGAAAAATGGAGGAGGCTGTAGGTCATCAGAAGTTGAAAAATAGATCAGACACCATCAAGTCAAAGGTTTCTACTCAACAAGACATGAAGATGTAAGTGTCCAGTGCTGACTCTGACACACACACACACACACACACACACACACACACACACACACACACACACACACACACTCACTGAAGCTGATTTGTTATTGCTGCCTTTCCAGGGTCACTTCTCTTGTTTGATTGGTTGGCAGACTGTAATTTAGAGGAAGTGCAATGTTGCTATGCCGACACCACTCAAGGACAGAGACAGAAAAGTGGAAAAAAAAGAGAGTGACGTTGGATTGATATAGAGTCTTTCACTGTAACGTCTGTCCAGTCGGTGCTTTCTGGTGAAATTAAAAGGCGATGAAGCACTACGGATTGTATATAAAATAAATAAATAAATAAACTTACACGTGGTATTGTCAGTGGAGGAATAAAGACATTGGTCTGTGTGGGAGAGGCCGTATCATGGTTTAGGTAGTATTATATATTTTAAAATATTGCCTAAACTGAGACATTTCTCGTAAACTGAAGCTGTGCTTGATGTTGAACATGCTAGAAGAATCACAATAAGCATGGGTTCAGATGTCTGCTGTTAAACTGGCTGGAAACCAGAAGTATGCTACAATCAGGAAAGTTAATCTTCATATTTAGTGTCACCTGCATCAAATTAACTGGGTTTTTTTTTTTTTTTTAAATTAAAAAAATTAAAAAAAACAACTATTCACAACTATGAGACAGAAGAAGGCAGCTGTCTTATAGTTGTCACTTTATGTCTGTATTCCACCTTGCTTTGGAAACAGGTTAAAAAGGCTAAATTACTGAGATTTAGATCTCTTTACAGCCTAATAGTTTGTACTTCTACAGAGAAGGATTTAATAGGAGCTAAGTGAGGATTGGATATATTTAATAAACTGTATCCCATGTGGTCATTACTGTCCAGACAGGAAATATGACAAGATGGCATGTTAAATTTCTCTAAATTTGAATGCAATACTAAACACAGTTAATTATCACTCAGTAGAAATCACTTCATTTTATGGTGTAAATTCACCTTTTTATGACTGTGCAGCAGGGTTTAATTTCCCCTTTCAGGTGGTAATCAGACATATTCACTGTGCAACTGTTTGCTGTTAAATTACATGAACCTGACCAAGTCTTTTAGCAGTACAAAAATATGATTTACTTTAAGAAATTCCAACCTTCTGATAGTGAAATGTGGAGCACATCTCATGAACTTGCTCCAGGTTGAACTTCAAGGAAATGAATAATGGGATGAGTGAAATTTTAGCTGATTAAACACCTTAAAGTTTTACTATAGCATTTAAGCGGTGTTAATGCAGTTTAAGCCAAAAGGCTGAATCATTTCACTGCGTAGCATTGAGCTAATAGATTCAAAATTTCCTCTTTAATATGGCAGATTTATCAAATGTTTTTGGGTTTCTTAAATGCTCAAAATAATTTTTTTATATAATTCTTGGAACACATAGGTTTCATTTCATGCATCATATTAAATATAATATATAATATGTAAAATATAGTCACCCCATTAAAATTGTATCTCTGTATGTACATGTATAAATGCACATTATTTATCTGGATCAGTGTGTGTGTGTGTGTGTGTGTGTGTGTGTGTGTGTGTGTGTGTGTGTGTGTGTCTGTGTGTGTGTCTGTGTGTGTCTCTGCTTGTAGGTTGTGACAGGAAGGGCATCCTGCGTGAAACTGGGCCAAATCAATGTGTGGACCATGATCTGCTTTGGTGACCCCTCAGTGAGGGATATCAATTGTAATTAAATGTACCATGTAAAACATGCAGTTTGTGTAGATGGAGGAAATGTTGTGTTGAAGATGCTGAATACAAATCTTCCTCAAGTGTCAACTTCCAGCCTCTGGGTTGAAGCCTACTCGGTAATAGCAAAAATTGTAGTTTATCAACTGACCACTAGTGGCTTAATCTAAAAGCCAGTTAGCCTTCACTGATCCCTGATGTTAAAATGACAAACTTTACAGCAAATATAAACACTTTAAAAGCCTGGCTCAATTTTTTCTTTTTTAAATTACTTGTGCCATTAATTGTCATTAATAGTGACTTTACTATGACAATCTTTTGATTGATTGCAATTTTGAAAAAAAAAAAAACTGTCCTGACATATATAGACACATCATATATATAAATACAAACACACATATACTCAAACATACATGGTGTTGACATTACTTATGCACTCTTTATAAGGAATGGTGACTTTACAAAGTGATAAAGGCTTTAATATTAAATATCTGAGGATGATGCTGTAATAATGTGCCAACTTTTCAGATTTGGGGCTGCGGGGTGTGTAGAAGTTAATGCTTGTAACTCAGATGCACATGTTCAAACTATTGTATGTTCATTTATTTCAGCCCTCATAAGTAGTCAAATTGAGGTTTTCTTTGTTTTTATCAGGGACATACTTTGACTGCATAAATGGATTGTGACTGAAGAGAAGAATCAATTGTTGTGTAACATCATAAACAGGAAATGAGCAGAATTATTTATCAGAGACGTCCTGCTGTGATATGCACTTTTATACCCTGGATTGGATTCCACTGTACATTCAAAGATATTTTGGGAGGCTTCTGTCTCCAACTGTGATTATAGTAAGAAAGACTAACAAAAATAATAGTAAGAAAGAAGGTTTTTGAATAGTGACACATGTAAAGTTACTCTTAAGGAGTCTCAAAATAAATATTTAGAGCTCAAGTGTACTCAAATACAAAAACAAAACAAACAAACAAAAAAAACAAGAAGAAAAACAGATCATAAATGGAAAATCAATGGACACAAAATGTCTTGAGCATTCATCATTATTCATCTGAGTTCTAAAACATCTTTACCAATATAACTGTTCCAACAGTGTCTAGCATTAATTGGTGTTCTGCTAAGTTAACCAGCTGCTCTCTAACGTTTCAGGTTTAACTGAAAGATTTTCAATTTAATTGTTGCATCTAATTGCTGATGTCATTGCAAGCAAGGGTATTTGTTGTTTTAACAGCAGCATAATAGAAAAGATCTCCTCTGTAAGGCACCAAAAAACAAGACTTCACTTTAGGCTCAGAAATTTACCAAGTCTTGCTCTCGCTCCTGTAAGCTCCTAGCCTTTGTGCAGATTACCTTTAATTCAGCTACTACAAACAAACCTGTACACATCTTTCCACTGTTTTATTGTTGTTTGTATTCTTTTACTATGAGTGCAAGTGCATTTTGGTACAATCCTCAAAATAATTACCCAACCTGCCATCCATTATGTTTAATCCTTTAATCTTTAACAATGGTGCCTGGAAAGCATGAATGCAGGAGATGAAGGACCAGCATTTTATTCACACCATTCAAATCAAACAAAGGCAAACGGCAAGGTAACAAGAAAATGCCACTGACACTAACAAATGCTGGCAAGGGTGTAGACATTCATCCCTGTGATTCACAGCCGGGGAAACTTTTTGCAAACAGAAATGGCACAAACACAAAAAAATGAAGCTCCAAGCATGGATGAATGGGAACATAAAACACACCCACACAGACACAGATATCCCGTTCCTCCTTTTCAGAACTTTTAAGTAGAAAAATGTGCAGATGTTTCACTTGTCCTCAAAGACAATCAAAGGTACGGAAACAAAAGTCAGCCCGCAACATCGACTGTTATGGATTGTTGTGGTGACCACAACTTTTCCTTTGCAAAGTTAAAGCATCTCAGCAAAGTCTTTCAAATCATGAGTGGAAAAAAAAAACAAGTTAAGAGAGTGAATATTTTGCAATATTCCTTAACAAAATTAGCATATTTTTAATGTAAATGTACCAAATGTTATTCCTGCAATAGCTATGAGATGCTACAGAAAAGATCTGAAGAAAAAAAAAGCTGAAGATTTCTTTTGTCTGTACCATGTTTGTGTTTGTAGCTGGAAGTGGTCTGATCAAGTGGCATCTTCAAAGAAGGAGAAAAAAATGAATGATCTATTTTAAAACAAAACATTATGCTTTTCTTATACTGACCAAACAGTTTTTATAAATAAACTTAAGGAGAGGAAGTAGGTGCCTACATCTTAACAGTAAGGGTTGGTAACCTGCACATAAAAATAAATATTAAGGCAAAATAAACAGAATTGTCTTAAGATAAAGATGAATCCAGAGAAATAAAGGTGAACAGAGAAACATATTTGGGGGAAAAAAACATGTCCAAATGTGTTTTTCATGTGAAGATAAACAATTGGTTTTGGATCAATGCTTTGAACAAATCTGCCAATTAAAAATAAAAGAAGACAACATGGCAGATTCAAGGACTGTATTCTCTCAGATTCATGCCTATGAAGTCTAATCTTGTTCAAATTCAGACTGAAGAGTTAAGGTTTGCAAACATATGACAATAAACAGTAGGTTCAGAGTTGGGTCAACAGGAGCTGCTTTAGATGTGAAAGCTTTTGTGTTTGCTGACTGTTAGTCATGGTGTCTCAGCCAAGACTGGCTTTTGCATTTCCCTCTTTTTTTATGTAGGTGTGTTTCTAGTTTTTCTTACCTCATTAGGATGTTTTCTGGTTTAATCAGTGACCTCACTGGGACCAGTGTGGACCAGAACCCTGTCTTAATGAGGCAGACTGTCATTTCTGGGGGGTTTGTTAGGATTTGGGGTTTGGTTTAAGTTGTACACACATAAATGCAATGCTGTAAAAACATACTGTGCAAATTTGTTTTTGCATGTGTTCTGTGTACGAATTCATCTGTACTGGGTGCGTGTGTTCTGTGTATGAATTCATCTATACTGGGTTCTGTCTCTCTTCATTTACCAAAAGTGGTAATTACATCACTGCAACTGCACTCATGCACACATGATTACACACAAAACAGCTATTAGAAGCTTGTTTACAGCTTAGTGGAGGCATAACTTACCCCAACCCCAGCTAATAAAGCTAAAGACGGGTCTTAAACAGCAGCTGGCTTTGCCACAAGCCTTCAACTGTCAGATGCAGCAGCACTGACCTACCTCACAGGCATCACAGGCTCCCCTTATGTTCAAAAATCATTACTGCTACTCAAATAAACACATGCATGGTCCTGGCATAACAAATCTCGCTAATATCATGTGAACTGCAGCTTCTAGTAACTCAGCCTGAGTAGTTTTTGTTTTGAGTGAAATGCTTTTTAGTGTTTTCTCATTAGGCCACACAGCTGCTTTGGAAATACAACTGTGCTGAAGCGTATCATCCAATTCGAGTGGCAAAATAATGTTGTAATGTTGCTGTATAATTCTGGTGGGTGATATTTAGAAGATTTAACAAGGAGGCAGTACAACATGTCCCTCTTTTATGTCTTTCAAATACATGCATGCATATTAACCTCCTAAGACCTGGTGCAAGTTTTCGTGTTGTTGCTTTTGGCACCCATTAAGAAAATAAATAGTATGACATAGACAGCAAAATGTGTGATGTCCACATACAGCATGTGTATGCCAGGTCTTCAGAACAATGCCACAAAACTTGTTCACACTAAACTAGTTAAAAGAAATAACTGTGTTCCAGGAATAAATATAGACTGTTTTCAAAACCACATATTATACTACTGGCACGTTCTGATTTTGCCAAAATGTAATACATATGGTTATTTTCAGGGTTAGGGTTAGGGTTAGATCAGATGCTCAAAATGTTTTTATGGTGTCATTCTATTTACTAATGATAACTACTACACAGGTTGGCTGCAAAATGGCATACTGTCATTTAAGTCATATATTCACCTTTGCTTTTGGTCTGTTTTGTATGGACCACTTGCAGAGGAGAATGTCACTCACTACTTTAATTTGATGCAGTCCAAGAAGTACCAAATGTGTAGTCATCTTGTCAAGCCAGTAGTTGGCCTGCCTTCGATTATGACTGGTACCCTTTGCAAATGCTCTGCAAATGCCCTTTGCAAAGTTCAAATTTGGCTGTTAAATAAAGTGCAAGTTTAAGTAACTGGTCACAAAAAAAATAAAATGCTATCACTGACTTTAAAACCTCAAGTGTTTAAATAGTTAAATGAATAAATAAAAATAAACATGTTGCATTATGGAGTTTACATGAAGCAGATTTAGCCCACCTCTAGCAGGTAAATCTTTTCACATTGTTCAGTATCCTATTTTTATGCATTTTTATGCAGATCACTGATGTGTTTCATATCATCCAGAAAAGAAAACATAGTGGAGAGTGACTGAGGCATGACAGAGTACAACTGTAGCAGTTTGGCAGATGGTGGACCATGTTTACTCCTTTACAAAAGAAAGTGACCGACCACAAGTTCAAGTACAAATTGTCATTGATGAAACTTTTTTTTTTGTTTGCTTGTTTTTTTTATTGTTGTGCAGCACTGAGAGAAGCAAGGGGACTAAACATGGACACGAATGTCACCTTAGTGCTCATAATACTGGAAATGATTTATACAAATTAAACATCTTAAGGTTAAATAAATACTAACTTTTTTGACCAAAAAAAGATGTGAATTTAAAGCTCTTAAACCTTCCTGCTTTTACTCATTTACTTGTGTTATTTTCCTGCAACCAATAATTTTGTCCACACCTAATTGTCTCTTCAGTGAAAGCTGGTGAAACACAGATGTGTGGCATGTCATGATTTTGTGTGGACTGAACTAATGGAGTAAGTCTACTTTAAATATTACTCCTTTTTTATATTCCCTTGCATGAGTGAGTGGGTTGGTGATTGCTTTGTGCTCAAATGATGATGCAATATGTCAGCAGAGACAAAATGAGCAACCCTGTCATTAACAAAGTGCAAGATGGCATATTGAGCTGTGTAAACTCTGCATAAATGACTCCAGGGTTGTGTCAGATTGATATAGACTGTCGTTACTTGCACCCACAATGTATTCAGCACATTCTCTTTCTTTTTAGATTACTTTAGGAATTGAATCTGGTGTTCAATTTTTGTGCCATTATTTGGCATTCCTGCAGCCTAGAATGGTACTGATATTAGATGAGACTGCAGTCATATTCACCGAAAACCTTTTATGTGAAATAAAAAGTCAGTGCTGGGAATATTAAAAAGATCTTTAACTTGTCTGCTTTAGTTATGATCAGTCATACCATATCTATTTGTCATAACCAAGCAGCAGCCTACAGGGTTGAAATAATTAGGCCAGTTAGGGCAAAAAGTAGTTTTTCAAATGGGTACTTAAGCTGACATCAAAAGTGAGGTAAGCAGAAATAAAGTGTGAAACTCTGCAACTGAATTGGATGTTTATAATCCATCTTTTTGAATGTTGCCATAGTGAAAGTTGCACATTACCTTGAGATGACGCTCAAATACAACTGAGCAGCATGGCTGCTATATGTCTCCAGTGTTCATGGACCAACCATTGTACATCACTTATAGTTAATAAAACAAACAAACAAACAAAAAACAAAATGATAAGGGCTTATGACTCTAAAACTATGACATAGTATGTGGGCTCCACAAAACAGATTCACATGCAGATGTTGATTGCATGGACATAAGCTTCATCGTCCCTACCGTCAAAAGTGTTAAAGCTCTGAGCAGGGAAAACTGAGGTCCAAGAGTGGTTTGGCTCCTGCAAGTGACACTATTGTATGCACACAACAGTTTTTTTTTTTTGTTTGTTTGTTTTTTGGTCATTATGTTTGAATTTCTGTGCACTGAAAACACAGTTTGCATACATGCAATGAATATCTGTATGTGTGACTTTATTTTCTGGAGTTCATATGTTATAGCAAAGTTGTAATGCCATAAACAGAAATAACACTGGAAGGCTTTGACTCAGAAGTATGTGAATAAAGGTGAATTCCGCTTTTGTCATATCCAAGATTGTACTGGATATGAATCAAACAGAATTTTCAAAGTACTGACATGTAATACGCCTACTTATTTTGTCACATTGTTGTGCATACCCTGTTCATCTTTTTATGATATTGCTATAGGAGTCTTTCCTAGTTCTCATCATGCAAATTTACACTGGTGAATCACAAAAAAACAACCAACAATACATGCTCAAACTCCAACTTCTACTTCGTATTACCAATCAAAATAATATAGATGTTTTTGGAACATGGGAGGAAGTCTGAATACCCAGTGAAAACTCATGGCATGGAGAGAACATGCCATCTTCACACAGAGGCACCAGCCAGGATTTGAACCAAGAACTCTTACTCATCACAAAATTAGCTCTCTGAAACAAGGTTCTTGCTGTCTCTTTAGTCCTACCCAAAACAAGGAATTGAATTGTACACTTTCTTTTATATTGTTTTACATCTCCATTGACATAAGTATATACCGATAACATAACAAATGAATGTGAAAACCTCAACTTTGAGTATATAAATAGTATTTCCACTTAAAGAATATAGGCTGTCACAGAAAACCAACACGATTAACAAGCTGCTGAATTCCACAAAAAAAAAAGGCTGCTATCAACTGAGATTTAAGACTCCACAGTTTCCAAAAATGTAAGTATAACATTTCAGTGAGAATAACAAATTGACCAAGCAAAAAATATAAACAGCAACTTCACTTTCTACAGTCTTAATTTTGATGTTTTAAATTACGTTTCAGCGGAAAACTCAACTCCATTCATGTATTTCTAAGTCGAGGTATCAAATCAATCACTTTTGCTCTCTTAGGTCGTTTCTCAGGTAAAAAAATCAAAAAAGATATCCCCTCTAAAAATAAAATATTTTGTCAGATGAAAATAAAAAAATTGGTCTGGTAATATTTATTCTTAATTTCAGACTTCTGATGTAATCTTGCATGCATTATTTATTTTAATGTCAACGTTATTCTTAAATACATTGTAGTTGCTGAGATATGCCAATTTTAATTTAGGCATCTCATTTTTGAGCAGGAATCTCAAAAACAGTCCTGTATAGGAAGGTGTTGAGAGTCACTCCAAACCTTACTCTCATCAAATTATGTCCAATTATGTCCAGGAGAAAAGAGAAATCTGTTAAACCACATTTGGCTGAAAAACAACAGAACTGCTCATACTTGGCCAATAACCATGAACACTTGACTACAATTAATGACTAATCTGCTGATTAATTTGGGTTTACACTCTGCAGGGGTTTACGGTGGGTAACAAGACACTTGGTATGGAGAAACATTCATGGGAATTAGTTCATCTTACACTCAAACATTTCATTTACGGATCTTTTTTTTTTTTGTTTGAATTTGACTAATTGATCTACAAAATGCTGCAAGCAAGATAGTTATAGTTTAAACTGATTCTAGTCTAATCTTAATAATACAGTTTATACTTATGGCCTTGTGTTTGTTACAGTAGACTGAAAAACTAACCACAGAAAAGTTGAAACAGAATTACATCTAGTTCTCTCATTAAACATATAAAATTGATCATTTACCTACAGCCCATACTGTGCTTTAAGATTATGATAGTAGCCTTTCATTACTTTTAATCTGAGGAATGTTTTCTTCCTCAGCATATCTGTTATAAGCTGCTGTCATACTGGAATTAGCCTGCTTTGAACAAATCCCCAAAGGAACCAAGTAGAAATAGTACATAGGTGTAGGGTGGTGGTTTTAGACTTCCTTTTTCTTATATGCACATAAAACATGCTCAAAAATGTATAACTTTTGATTTTGGTACAGTGTCATTTAGTACAATGTCATTAACCCACTCCCCTTCAGTGGGTTAATGGCTTTAACCCATTGAAGGGAAATTTAGTAATTTTCATTTCTCTCTTTTGCTCATTATTCTTCGAATCTATTGAAAGATGTATCTATCTTATCATCTCCCCCTCCACTTGGTCCTGCTTAATAAAACTCTCCTTAAAAACATGCATTTTTCTTTACCTTGTTTTGTTACCTCTGTCATTCTGTGACTGCATTCCTCACCCACATGGGTACCCTCTCTCTTAAAACATTTTTCCACTTTTTGTTCCTTCATCTATCTGCAGTGAGGGACTGAAGAGCTGATCACAGAACAGAGTGGAGTAAATTGGCAAACGCTGCCTGCACCGCTGGGATGGCGAGACTGAATGAGGAGATGAATGAGGGAGGAAAAGAAAGAGAATTGCAGCAGAATTTCAAGATTTTGGAAAGGAAAGGGAACCCAGCCTCTGATTATTGTCTCCATGCTTTTTTTCATTCTGTTATTACCGCACCACCATTGATTTTGCTCCCTCTTTCATGGTATATTTATCCCACAGCTCAGGAAGTTTACCATTCCCTGCCTGTACCATCCTATAAAGTCATCTTTATGAAGCTCACACTTACGCTAATTCCTTGTAAGTTCTGAATATAATTGTGGCATAACCTGCCAATCTGACAGCTACGTTAGGTATTTTATAATAGGATTAAATACACTTTGTTGGAGCACTGGAAGTTGATTCCAAAAAAGTCCAAAACATGAAACTACACTGGAAAACAGGTATGTCCTGGTGGATTTTATCCCTCTCCTTTCCTTCCTTCTGTATCATCATCTTTACCAAATCTATTTCTGTTTACTCTCACAGCTCTGAAAACATCAACAGAATGGAGGAACTAAACAAGCAGGTGCAAGGAGTGAACACGAAATTTTTACATTCATTCAGCAGCTAACTCAATCATGCAGCCCACAATTTAGCAACAAAGTCAGCAAGTGATAAGTTACAAGGCTCATTTCTCCCACTCAAACAGCAAAATGTGGGGTAATTATGATCATCCTTAACTGAAAGTCATCAATTTAATGGTTGTAGAAACAAAAATTCAGCTTTGAAAAGCTTATCAGATAGTTACTACACCACTAGAAAAAGCAGAAAAGTGAAATGTTGCTCATGCTGCGCAATAGTGGATGGTACTTTTATTGTTTACAGCAATTCAATTAAGTACCTTTCACAGTTATTTATGGTCCACAGAGGATACATCCTAATGACCGGTGATCCCATGACTTACCTTGGAGCTTATCTTGGATCTTAGTGATCTCAAGATATATCAAACAACATGCCAGTGTTTCTACTTCACTATTCTCACAGAACCTGTTAACAGCTTGTTGTGTATGTAAACACAGTGATGTGGAGCATGCCACTAGGTGGAATAAGTCAGAATTTCTCATTCCATGAAGGTGGCCCTCTTGTAACCTAGGCAAAATCACCTGAGCTGAATCCATAACCTAGTATGGAGTAGATTATTTTCAGAGTTTACGATTAAATTGGCTGTAAAAATCACAGATTCTTTTCATACTCATATCCTAAAACAAACAATGCTATAAAAAACATTTAAATGTTATCAAGCAGATTCATTAATGCAGATGTCTCACAATGTAACCAAACTGAAAGTTCTTGATCAATGTTGAATAAATTTTGAATTGTTGTATGACATATAGGAATTAAATAATTCAACTGTCATTGTAAAGTCCGAAATTTTATTTGACAGATCCATCCATCCATCCATCCATCCATCCATCCATCCATCCATCCATCCATCCAACCACCCACCATCCATCTACTAATGCTGAGTAAAGTACTTTTTATGCAAGTCAAATATCCAAAATCGCAGAGCTTTTAACAAACTGTAGACTGCACTGCGTTACCCTGGGAATCATGTGGGGAGAATGTATATACCTTTTATACTTTGTTCACCTGCTAACCTCAGTATATTCTGACCGCCTCTTAGAGCAAACCATACCAAAACCAAACCAAACCCAACTAAACCGAATCATATCAAGGCTTGTCTAAGGAACTGGTGATTGCAATCCTGTCTGTTTCCCATGATAACCTCTATCTTTTTATATTAAGGATCTCCTAGATCACATACCAGAACTCTTCTGCCCAAGTACCCCATCATCTTGGAATACCACCATCCACCAGTTTCAGAGATCATCCATCAACTCCCACCTTCATATTACAATAAGCTGTTTACTGTCACCTCTGTCTCTGTCCTCCATTTGGATCCAGTATTCCAAAATCCTCATGTTAGTGTAGTGGTACGCGCCTCCCGCTGGCCAATCATCCTGCGTCAGACCGTTGATTAGGTTAACGCAGTCCAGGTGTGCACGCCGTCTCTTGTCTCACCTCTGGCGTCCATGGTGTAGCTCCTCGCGAGCGGGACCCACTTATTCCTGGCTGTTAAGAGCCATTATCGTAGCAAGTAGTTTTTATAACTGCCATCCTGCGCGCCTGGTTTGTGGGCTTTGTCGGTGCGCGTGTGCGCCACTCCTATCCG
>JAOWBL010013767.1:0-37973 GCA_028564865.1 Zenarchopterus dispar | reverse complement strand
TTTTGCTGCAGTTTCACATTTTGTATCATGATAAAAACAAACTTCCTCTTATCCCACCCAAACACATGAGATATCATCTGAAAGGCCAAGATGTCCTCTGCAAAGCACATCAGGGCTTAGTAGGGTAGCTCAAATGAGTCAGAGTATATAAACCAAAAACTAATGGCCACCACAGAAGATAAAATGTACAGACAAGGTCTCAGGAGGATTTAAAAAAAATTATATACACACACATATATATATATATGTGTGTGTGTGTGTGTGTGTATATATTTATCATATACTTTAGCGTTCACTTGAGTTGTATTGTAGGCAGTTATTGTACACACAAAGTAACATACAGTATATTGGACGATGTCTATAAACAGCTTGCAATTGGAAAGTAAGCAGGCAATAAGAATTAGTTTACCAGCCTTTCCACAGCAAATATTTTAGTTTTTGCCCTCAAAGAACTTGCCAGTGTGGATTACAAAAAATGACTATCTCCAGTTAATAACAATAATTCATGCTACTTATTGGATTTACATTTTGTAGCAGAAATGTTCAAACTTGCAAGTGGATGCAGAAGTGCTGGTAATCAATACTGGCTTCATTCAGTGTCTGAACCAGACAGCTTTGGACAATTGATGAAGTGATGGGCTGCAAAAAGGATGCAAGGAAAAGAGCATAAATAAAATGAGGTCTGACTTTTATTATTGTGGGAATAACCTCCTCTTGTACTAGAACACACTAACATTAATTTGACAAAGAGCATGTTGAGCAACTTGGGATTATGATTATTCAATGTTTGATCTGCGTGTTCCTCATAAAGTGATGACTTTTTCATTGCAGTGCCGGGGCAGGTCGCACCGGCTGCTACATCGTGCTGGATGTCATGTTGGACATGGCTGAGTGTGAAGGTGTGGTGGATATCTACAACTGTGTGAAAACCCTCTGCTCTCGACGCATCAACATGATCCAGACAGAGGTCAGGACAACTGTGCAGCCGGGAAACCTCCTTGCACTCGAATTGAGTCGTATATCCCACATTTCCTAGTTTGTTTGTTTTTTCCATCTGTTTCTTCTTCTTGTTCAGAGATTCAAATAGGATGTGTGTTTGCGTGGCGAGGAGAGAGAGCAGTTTGGGAGGGTTATTCCCATGTTGGATTTTGTTTGTCAGAGGTCATTGCAATATTTCTCAGAGAAAAGACTCGTGCTGTAGGTTGGTGTGCTGCGTAGACATGAGATATTCTTTAGGTGTTTAGATGATTTATATTTTTAGTCCTTACTACGCCACTTTAACCCTGACTTCGCTTCATCATACACTTATAGATATTTGCTCAGCTACTTCAATTAACTGCTCACTGTGTTTGTTTACTTAAAAATATTTATGTAGTCTGCAAAAGCTTTGAAACACAACTGACATTAGGGCAAATGTTTAAGGGGGAAAATTTGTTGGGGTTTTTTCTTGACAAAAATGCCAAACTTTCATGCTCAAGCCTTTAAAGTGGTGAATTTTCAGAAGTCATATTAAGATCAAATATCTTTCATTCTTCACATTGCTGATTATGTCTTTATTTTCCTCTTCTGTAATGCTTGCTCTGATGTGCTTGGAAAGCCACTATAAATCATGTTATCTGTTGCCATTCAGGAGCAGTATATCTTCATCCATGATGCCATCCTGGAGGCCTGTCTCTGTGGAGAGACGGCCATCTTGATGAACGAGTTTGCCGTCACCTACAAGGAGATGCTGCGAGTGGATTCTCAGAGTAATTCCTCCCAGCTGCGAGAGGAGTTTCAGGTGGGAATAAACCACTGTGTATTTACTTTAGGTTGGCTGCATCTCCTCTGTTGTTGTAATTATTTACTTGCAATTTCATTGCATTACCCAGGTATAATTACAGTAAAGGTTTCTATTCTATTCTATTGTACTGACATTTTGACATCAACAGAATAAAAGAATATATCTACTGATGTGTGCATCTGTGGAGGATAATGTTAGTCTCAGTTTGAATTCTGTGCGACTGACATTAAAATTCTCCGTCTGGTTTATCGGAACGTTTTATGAGATGTTGATTAGGAGAGCCAGCTGTGTTTCCACATGCTTTACCTCCCTCATCCACCCCCCTCTGCTGCAGTACTCGGGAAGCATCCAGACCGACTCCAGGGTTAGCATTTCAAAGTGAGAAGCCTTATGCTTCCTATTTAATTTGATCCCATTTTATCCTCATTCAGTATGTTACAGTAGATACAGTATACATACTGTAACACCTACCACATGAGTAAGAAAAGACACTGTAGGTGGTGCATCACTGGTTACAAAGTGTTCCCTCTTGATGAAGGAGAATGTTACATTCCTCGCTTTGATCTTGCAGAACTTATCAGTCTGACACTGATGTTGAAAGCCTCTCCACCACCCAGTGAGGCTTACAGCCAACAAATGAGATCAGCCAGTCACAGATCTATTATTGATGCTGTGTGTTACTGATCCAAATATTTTTCTACTTTGTCTAAAATAATTATGCTTAAATGAACAGAAAGTTCTTAATATGATATTTTGCTATGCAATATTTCTTTTTAAGTTTGAGTTTTTTCATTCAGAAGTCATAATAATTGTCATGGATTTAGCCTCATTTAGCCTTTCTTAGTGTGGTGTTTAATGTATCAAAGATTCTGTCCGTTGACACTCCTGGATTTTTGTGCTCTGTTTCCGAGTCCTCCCTCTTTCTGTCCGATTCACTGTCCCCTCTTCTTCTATAAGAACCCCGACTCCTTTAATGTGTCTCACGCAACTCTGACTTCCGCTTTGTCCTCAGCTCACCTCTTAAACGTTCCCATTTGCAGACGCTCAACTCCGTGACCCCCCACCTGGATGTGGAAGAGTGCAGCATTGCCCTGCTGCCCAGAAACCGGGAGAAAAACCGCAGCATGGATGTCCTGCCTCCTGATCGCGCCCTTGCCTTCCTGGTGACCACAGAAGGAGAGAGTAACAACTACATCAACGCTGCTCTCGCTGACAGCTTCCACCGGCAGGCTGCCTTTATCGTGACCCCTCACCCCTTGCCGGGCACCACAGCTGATTTTTGGAGGCTGGTCTTTGACTACGGCTGTACGGCCGTGGTCATGCTCAACCAGCTCAATCAGTCAAACTCTGCCTGGGTAAGATCAAGGTTTCATACACACCCACTCCACCCACACCGCTGTACCGCTTTTTACCTTCAAACTCAAGGATGTGTGAACTTTACCTGAGACTTGTCCCGTCATACCTTGGCTTCACTATTTCAGTATCTCACTGTGCTGGAGATTAGTGGCTTCATGCCATTTTGTTGGACTTTGATCCCTGACCACACTGATCTCCAGGCATGACTAGATAACACTCCACCCCGTTTTCCTCTTCAATCCCTCAAATACATCTCTGAAGAGCAGACTTGCATCCCCCGCTAGCAGCATCTCAGGATTCCTTTTTTTTCTCTCACTTTTATGTTTTTTTTCTGCACTCCAGTATTCACCATTCTTACTTTAGCCGTTGCAACAATATCAGTGAGGACATTCATTTCAGTGAGAAGCATAACACAAGATTTATTTTAAATCAATAAAACACTAAAAAAGAAATCATCTAAAAAGAACACCACAAATTTACCTCTCAAAGGAAATTTTAATGGAGTAAAAGTGTTTGTAATTCTCCGTGCCATTAAAAGCTGCTTCATGTACGTGTAATTGGCAAATGAGGACTCACCAGGCTCTGTCAGATAATCATCCGCCATTAAAAATAAAAATTAAAAAGATTTAAAAGTCATCCGTAGCATAGGTCTGTTCAAAACACTGATACATCAACAAAATGATGTTTTACAGTTTTTACAGATCTTACTGCCCACTTTTAAACACACTAGACTATCCTCTATTTTCACACAAACACTATTATAACACGAAATAAAGTACAGGTTACAGGACATAAACTTCAGTTTTGAAGTTTTTTTAATGGTGAGAATAAGAAAAAAATGAGCTTTTAGCAGTAATCCAGTAACCCAGATGATCCACTGTAACCTGCAGAGTCGGTTGCTTTGGTGACAGTTTACGCTTTAAAAGAGCCCAAAACCAGTTAAACTTGATTACAGATGTGTTCTGACGTCTGATTTGTTGGCATAAAGGTAAAACCGATCGACAATTTTGCACAGACAGCAGTGTTGGTGTATAATTTTGTTTGTGCTGCAGGCGCAACTGGCTTCAGCGGTGTGAGAAGTAATAAGAAATGTCATGTCGTCCAGTGTTGTGGCCTGAGGACAAGATGTAAAGGGTAGGAAAGATTGGACCTTAAATGGCCCCGTATGTGAGACAACACCGAGACGTCACCTGAGAGGATGAAGAATATTAGCTGACACCAGCATATTTACAGGAGGAAAAGAAAAAAAAACCCAAAACAAACAAAAACAATGAGTACAGACTTCCATCAAGCAGCGTTCAGTTTCATCTGTTTAATGTTAACACTGTTTTGTGTTTAAATTGTATTTACTCCTGCATAAAAAAATAATAGCAGGGAAGAAAAAAGAGTGAAATAATGTAGAGCCGTATTTTAATACATTTTCTCAAATGCAAGTACCATTCACTAACACCAGCATTCATCTATTTATGATTAAGTGTTGTGTTATGCGTATTCCCCCATTTAATTCTATTTGCAACTGTTTAATGAATAATAGTTTGAATTTAGAAACAGAATAAATCATTGAAGGTAATGCCTTACAGGATCTAGGCTTTTGATTTTAGGCGTGCAAGATTTAAAGGCTTTGCAGTCAAACTTAAAATACTAACTATGGGGAAAAAATGTGTTATGTGTTTTCAAAGTCTTGTGAAGCAGATCTTTTTAAGTTATGTTTCTTGAAAAACACTGATGGCAAAAGACTCCACTACTCAGCCTCCTGAAGATTCTGTTTTTGTTGCATGAAAACATGAACAAATGATGTATATTCAGAGATCTGAAGGTCGTCTTCTGCTGTTTCCACAGTTCTCCAAAGACATCGCTCAGCGTAAGGAGCACTTGCTCAGAGCATAAACCAGACAATCTCCAGTCCTTGTTTAGGGTTTACCACAACACTTTCTCAAGTGTTGAGTTTTTCCAACAAGTTTGGACATGTAAGATAGTGGTATGGGATTTGCAGCGAGTCGAATTATCAATAAAGCTATCGTTAAGTCCTTCGGAGGAAAACACATCTACCTGAGGCAAAAGTAGACCTAGCTTTAAACTTTAAGGTAGTAAAAGTCATTCCCCTCCCTCTCTGCTGTGCTCAAGCTCTGCCTCCAAAGACCATTATGGATCTTTTTGGTATGTTAGTAACCATGGTAACTGTAGAAAAACCAGTCATTAATACTAATTTAGCGCACCTCCTGTTTCTGCCTGGCTGTTTGCTCTCAGACATGTTGGATTCCAACACTGGAAATAGTAGAAGGAGCCAGATGAGCCAGTATTTTTCATGAATTTCTGCCCTTGTATTATTCTCCGAGCAGACCAACTTTTGTATTACACACAAATGTTTCAAACTTGCAGATTTCCAGTTAAACAAAATTCTTCTTCTTGTCCTTTCGGCTGCTCCCTTCAGGGATCACCACAGCAACTCATCCATCTCCACCTAACGCTATCCTCTGCATCCTCCTCCCTCACACCAACCACCCTCATGGCCTTCTTCACTACATCCACATACCTCCTCTTGGTCTTCCTCTAAAAACATTACAATTAAATTTGATTAAACAACATTCACTGGTAATTTTCCTACAGTTAAAAAAAATTATTAAAGTCTTATTAAGTCTTATTAAAGTCTGTGTTTTTAGCTGACAGGTATGGTTCAGTTCTTATTGAGGATTTGATCGTTCTGGTGCACAGGATGAAACTAAAATCCTGTCAGAAAATCTCCTATTTTCACACTTGTATAATAAATTCTGTCTATTTAATGTTTGATTATAGGTTTGAAGAGTCGATAACTGTGGTTAGTTCTCATAGTAATTCAGTGTTTTCTGGTACTCACCATAAGAGTTCCCGCCTCCAAACCCTGAAAAGACGAGCATTACTAAAATGTGGATGAAAATCTTACTTTGATGTCTTTGAGAATGTTGTGTTTGGTAAAAGTTGTGCTTTATCTACTGTATTGACTTTTCTCTGTGCTGTTTTGTAACAACCTGTGAAATCCTGGTAATAGAAAACAAAAAGTTCTTGGTATACCTGTTCAGTCCCACTTTTCAACTACTCTCCTTTAAGTGCTTTCATCTCTTTTTTTTTTTTTCCTTTTTGGTGCAAGGCAGACCTTTTGGGTCTAATCCAGAATTGAGATCTAGCCACTTTTAGTTGTTCATTGTAAGATCTGCGACTGACTCTCATTTATTTGTGGGCCGTGGAGTACTGTACCTTTTGCAGTTGCAATCTCTCAAACCCATGTCATACCTCCCTTATGCTGCTTCTTTCTTCCTATTAATGCCCCAATCCTTCCTTTAGTCATGTAGGCACATGTTAGCACTGCTTTTCTCATTACTGTTGCAAAGCTTTTGTGTCACTTCAGCAGTGTGCAGCTCTGTTTTTAAGAGTTCAGGGACACAAACACTCTAACACAGTTCTCTTTTCTTTGATAATCCATTGATTAAAATAAAGTTGTTGTTTGTTTTTTTGTTTGTTTTTTTTGGTTACCATGACACCAGATGTTTTTTTTCCCCTCTGTGGTGTGTAGTAAAATGATCTCTCTCATCAACCCATGTCCCGTCCACAGCCCTGTGTCCAGTACTGGCCGGAGCCGGGCCTGCAGCAGTATGGACCCATGGAGGTGGAGTTTCTGTCGATGTCAGCGGATGAAGACGTTATAACGCGTCTGTTTCGGGTCAAGAATGTCACAAGGGTGAGCCATTCTCGCAACAAACATCTTTCACAGGGAGCTTCAGGTAGATAGAAGCGTTATCATCATCGCACAGAATACACACTGTTGAATCCAATAAAAAAAATGAATTAGGGATTCATTAGCTGAGATATTCATGGGAATTTCAAATATAACCCTTTACTATTCATTTTGATTCTGGCCTAGTAATTTGGGTACTGTGGCAGATTTTTAAAATACATATTCATACACAGCACAAAGGATACTGTTCTGATATTCAGTAGTGCAGGAAATTGAGCCACTTCCCATATGATCGATTACTGTCAAAAAATGTTTCCCCATGGAAAAGATGCAACAGAAGCCCATTGACATGCACGCTTTAAAGGTCAGTCTTTCCCTTTCTTAGTTGCCCACTTGTCATCGCTGACATAAATGTCTTCTGTCTCTTAGGTGCCTTTGACATACATAAGAGCAAACTTTCATCATTTCAGTGTTTCTCATATTTCTGTTGCATTTTACGTCTTCGTGCTACAAAAGCAGAAAAAAACTGGGTCGAACTTTTTTAAAATGTTAAGAATCCGGAAGAGCTCATTGTTCAGCAGTAACTCTGATTTAGTTCAACTGAATAGAAGGTCATTTTGACTTCCCACACTTTATTGTTTTGAGTTTAAAATGCAGGTATGAATGTTTCATGTGCAGCACTTTGCATAAGCACATGCACACATTCTGCTTGGGATCACTGTCTCCCAATTATAGTACAAATCTGTATGCAAGGCGTTCTCGCCCGTTTCATTACAAGCGGCGGAACAAGCAGCTCACAGAACTTCCTCTCTTGATTGGCATCCGTACCTCCTGCGTCGGCTGCCCTTGTCACTCCCCACTCTACCTGTGACATTATTTTCCACAGTCTGGAGGAAGGCAGCTTAACACAGCAAGGAAAGAATCAAACTGCACAGAAGGAACACACCCTTCTCCCCTCTTTCGGTGCATTTATTGTGTATTTCCTGTGTGTGACAATGATATACAAGGGTAGGGAGTAAAAGTCAAAGGAAGTGCATTGTAAGCATATGTTGAGTGCGAGTGTGAGACGAGTAGGAAAAAAAAGTACACTGTGTAAATTCCCACATCCTCTGAGGCAATTCCTCCATGCATCATTAGGTGTCTTTCTTAGCCCAATTTGCATGACTTACAGTTCTCCACTGGTCCTTAAGTATTAGGTGAGATTCTTCGGGACAAGGTTATGAACACGCAGGGATCTCTTTCACACGCAGCATGGGCTCCACTTACACCTGCAGACCCATATATTTAAAAGTCAGGCTGCTGAGTGAGCACAGCTAAGAGAGCCAGCACGCAGTCAAGGGAGCACTCATAACTGACACCTTCAGAAATATGACAGTCACAAAGTTTCTTACAACACAGACACGTGTGTGGACTCTGACTCTCTGTTTTTCTTTTTTTTATGTCTTGTGTGTGTGTATCTGAAGCTCCAAGAAGGCCAGCTGGTGGTGTGCCAGTTCCAGTTCCTGCGCTGGTCAGCGTATCGCGATGTTCCCGACTCCAAGAAGGCTTTCCTCAACCTGCTGGCTCAAGTGCACAAATGGCAGAGGGAGTGTGGAGAAGGACGCACCGTTGTGCACTGCCTGTGAGTCGCCTTTTAACTACATGAATGTGTTGTAAATTACACCCAAAAAAAAAGTGCAAGCAAGCAAGAACATCAGTTCAGTATCGTTCCGAAAAAGTCTCGGACGCAGAATTGCTGCCTCTGAAAACTGACATTTAAAAGTGCACCGGAAAGCTCATTCACAGACAGAAGTATCGCTAAAATGGTAAATCATGACGATAGGACAGAGACTGCATCCAGCATGGGATGTCATTTGGTGCAATGAGACCTAGCGCAATCTAATATGGCAGTGTTTTGTAAAGTGGAAAATCAAATTGTGGTGTAATGTGCTGTGCTGGAGTTTTGTTCTCCTCGGTTGTCCTAATCCACCCTAGTGCACACCCCACCAATGAATATGGATGGACCGGCCAGCTCATTGCTGACCCGTCACACGTTCACACAACACCCACCCCCAAACGAAAGCCCATCAGTCAGTGCTGTCACATGGTGTTACCCGCGACAACCAGGAAGGAGATTACAGAGATCAAATCAATTATGGCTTAATACTGAATGCGATGGTTCTCACTACACTAAATTCAGCACTGCCAAAGCGCTGACGACAATTGATTACCTTAATATTGCTTGTGTACGCTGCGGAGCCTCCCACATCCACCTTCACTGCATCCGTCTCAGGAGAGAGGAAGTGGATTTTCCTCCAGCAGTTTATAGATATTGCCTTTCATTTCTGATGATGAGGCCAGTATTTCACAGGAAATGCCATGCTGTCCTCTCATTTCTCAATCTGTGATTCCTCTTAGTGCTTCTAATTTTACTGTTTCTATCTTTTATACATACCATATCTCTAGAGCTTTGTCTGTGTTGCGTGGATTATGTCGAGTACCTATACCTGCTGAAACACCTTCACTGTCTTCAGGAACTCAGATGAACATTTTAAGAGTCTCCTTCTCTTAAGAAGAAAAAAAACACTTGTTTTTGTTGCTATTGTACATACACTATTTCCAGCCTTCTTTTTATAGATGTATCAGTCAGGTGTAAATAAAAAATTATTCACTGCGCTAAGTAACAGTTTGAATATGTACCTATAGGTGCTCCGGTTAATCAGCTAGGCTTTCTTTACAAAATAAAAACTGCACTGATCCACTTTCGTCTCTTTTCTCCCAGACTCCAAGATTTAGGGGCATTTTGTCTCACACAATTACTTCTCTGGTGTGGTCGCCCAGAAAATAAGACGTTTCCAAACAATGGTTGCACAACTCCCAGTCTTCACTGATCAAGTGCATCCTCACCGTTAAGCAAACATTCATTCAGCTGGACCACACGTCCACTGTAGTGGAAAATCCCCAGCTGAGCGCAGCTCTGCTTCCAGCTTGTTTTTGTTGTTAAAAGAGATGCCTTAACACACTGTTTTTGTTTTGTTTGTTTTAGCAGCCTGCAGAGGGACTAGGTGCTTGCATAAATGAAACGTTTCAGCTTTGGAGACATCGCTCCACTTAGGTTCTTCATCTTACCAATTTGCAATTCAGTAATGGATTTTTATAGACACATGCTATGTTTTTTTGTGAGAAATTGTTTGGGTGGCGTATTGCATTTCACTGTCAAAGGAAATCATGGAATATTAGTTTTGAATCAAATCAAATACTCTGGCAGGTGAAAACGCACCTCAGGAAGACTGTACTTGTCTGCATGCTAACGCATTCACCTGAATGGTTGAGCATCACAGCTTGTTTACACGAGTGCCATCAGTATAGACTCTTATTGATTTAGTGGTTTACGAGAAAAGGTATTTGGAATATTTTAAAAAAAAAAAAAAAAGATTGTTGGGTCAGGTAGAACATTTGTTGATCAAATCAGGAAATAGAGTTTTTCTAAGGGCAGTGGGAAAGTCTTGAACTTATTTCATAACAGTCGCTGTGAAAGGAATTCACTCAGCAGCATGAATGTCAGCTTCATCTTGGTTCTGGAGGAAAAGTCAGGGGACCAAAGGTCTGGCTAAATTTCCTGGAAATCCAGCCATTACCTCAACCAAACTACATACAGTTCAATATTGTCATCCACGCTCCAGGCATGACTAAATGTAAATTGTCTTTAAGTAATAACAGATAATTGCATAAATATACATTTTTTTGAAATACTGATACACTTGCAGCAGATGTATTTGCACACAGAGTTCCAGATATACTGCATGTGGTTTGTTAAATTATGCAGTAGGGCCTTAAATTGCTGTAAATCCTTTTACCATTTAATGACATTTTAGACCAATATTCTGTTCACTTGAACCAAAGAGCACAATATATACAAGCTGCACTTTAAAAGGAATCAAACAATATAGTCCAAAGTTAATTATGTTTTATTTGTATTTGCAAACTCCTGCTCTGATCTTACTATTGATTTCCAGTTGTACAGACCTCATTTGTCTTTTTTTAATTATTTCTCTTCTTTGTCTGGCGGTTTCTGCAGATGCAAAAAATAGCAATTATTGTTTGACTGATTAAATACTTGTATATAAGCAATTACTTTAATATTTTGGCAGTGAAAAGGGTCATGACATTAAAATATCAATGCAGGAAGTTTGCACTCCCTTTTACACATTTTGCCTTCCCTCTGCTCCGCCGAGGATGCAGTGTGATGCAGTAAACTGGTGCTGGTTGTAACCACGGTGTTGGCTGGTGCATCATGAGCTGTGGTTGCCCGGACACCGCTGTGTGAACCGACGCACTTGCAAAGATCAGTACAGGAACTGAGTCACTCGTCTGTCTCTCCGACAGCTGCTAAGGCTAATTGAGACAGACTGTCGCTGTGATTATGACTGTAGCTATGGGTTGAATAGCCACGCCAGTGCTTTGGCTGTCATGATTATGACTCTGACGCATTGGTGTGTAATATGTGTGATTGCAGCCTAATGTGGCAGTCGCGTTTGTGCGGTAGACTGACATGGTTGTACTGACATGACGTTGACCTCCTGTGGTGGTTTGTCAAATCAGTGTATCAAAGAGATTCTTTCTTGGCTAAAGTCAGAATATATAACTCATTTAAAACTGTCTACGGTCTTGTAGATTCAGCCACAAATGCAGCCAAAGCTCCAAGTGATAGCCATAAATATAGTGACAGAAAAACTGGGCCCGCAGCCATGGGCCTTTGAAACTGGCTGTGAAGATATTGGGAAATGACTCAAAATGTAATATAACAGACTACAAAAGATAACATTAAAGTAATGTGGGGGAATTAATTTCATCACATTATTTCTGGCAACTGTAGTCTAATAAGGAACTTTGATTGACATCTCTGCTATCAAAGATGGTTTTTTTTTTTTTTTGGCTTTCTTTAAACATCATATTTACCTCCACAGCAATGGCGGTGGTCGGAGTGGGACCTTCTGTGCCTGTAACATCCTCCTCGAGATGATCCAGTACCAGAACATGGTGGACATCTTCTATGCTGTCAAAACTCTTCGAAACTGCAAACCCAACATGGTGGAGTCTCTGGTGAGGACGACCAAATAAAGCAATCCATTAACATTTTCATGGATAAAATGTGAAGAAACAGAGCAATATCTGAAAGAAAATGTTCATTTTTATTTTTATTTTTTCTTCATTTTTTTGAACAAGTTGCTAATGTGTCCTCTCCTTTGAACATCATGTAATCCTTTCTCAAACTACTGATAAGTCTAGACTGTGTTCTTCTGTCAACAGGATCAAAAAACAGTAACAACTGTTAAACATGTTCAAGATGGATCAAATTTTTTTAACTGAAAGAAAAAATACTTTAAAATGCCAGTTTAGTTCAATGGAATGCAATTATTGCAGTTTTTTTAGATGACCCCCTGATGTTCCCTGAGGTGTCTTATATGCAACTAAAGCATCTGCACTCATGCATTTACTACAAAATGACCTTTGCATTGCTGTGAGCTGCAGTGACCACTACTGCAGTGTATGACAGGGTTCAATCAGTCAGATTTTTCTTTGATGATTATTCCTGATTCCTCTTTTTAACTGAGGAACATTGTGTTTTTCTTCAGGACCAGTATCGCTTTTGCTACGACCTCGTCCTGGAGTACCTGGAATGCTTTGAAGGCAGATAGCAACTAAACGTTTACGACAGCAGCGGCGTCCTGCGCGCTGGAGATTCGATTTGAGGCCACCAACTGACCTCTCTTCTTCTTTAATCTTTGGACCTTTGGACTTGGCATTGAAGGGACTGCAAGAGAAAAAAAAAAAAAAAAAGGTCAAGGTTCTAACTTTTAACCTTTAATGTACAGCTGTGATTTCCTCCTTGTTGGTGATGTTTATCTCTTTTGATATTTTTGTGTCTTACTTGGTCCTCTTTGCCTCTTGAACTAAATATCTTTTGTGCTCAAGGGTTCAACAAAACAATATTATGAGCTACAAAATGGGCCAACGTGACTGTGCTTAATCATTTCATTTGGACAGTGAGGAGCTGGATGTGATTCCAGAGTTACGGCGTTAACCTAAGCTTGGAAACATTTTCTTCTTTATTAAAAGAGCTGCGTACAACAGCAGTCCACCGTGGTTGTGGCATGACCTAGCTACCATACCATAAACTGCCTTATCGTCTGATGTGAGGACACATTTGTTCAAATCGCCACATGACTCATCATACCGGTGTGCAAAAACAGCCACTGGAGATTATACTGGACCTGCAGCATCAGAACTGATCAGCCCAGTATTTGTCAGTACTGAGGTGGAAACTGTACAGAAGTGCAATGTGCTGTATTTTCGCTGTAATGCGTGTCGCTGGACTACCACGTGTGCTGTAGGTGGGCATTCCCAGGCACTGCAGCGGTGGTCCTGGTGCCACCGCGGGAGATTCTTACTGTCCCAGTGCCAATCCCACTGACTGACTCAGATCCTTTACTTTGATCTGCAGCTTCATCTTGATGTATGCCTCCAAACATACAGTATGTACTGCATCATCTCCTGTTCTCGCTCCAACGTGATTGTTCGTACTTGAAGCTCAGTGAGAAAGAAAAAATAGGAAGCGAGAAGGTGACTGTACTGAGATCTTGTAGTGCTGGTTTGAAAAGTGATGTTCATATACAGCCGTGGTGACGTGTGTTAACCGGTGCAGTTTTACAGGTTTTATTCTGTAACTCTTTTACAATTTCAGTGGTTAAGAGACATTTCGCTGCCCTGTAAAATATCAAATCCTGTTAAACTACTTTGAATTTGATCTTTTAAGATGTGGGACTTATTCTGAGAGTTAACATGAAGTTAGCTGTTGTTAGTGGTGTAAAATAAGTAAAGTGTGTGTGTGTATATATATATATATATATATATATATATATATATATATGCACATACATAATAGGAAGGGGGCCTTGAGAATATTGTCTAGGGGAAGAATCTATGATATATGTTCACTCAGCAGTAAATATATTAGAGGGTTTTTTTTCTTTTTTTTTTTTTTAGTAAAAATAGTGTAATATAAAGAAGAAGAAGTGAGATCAGCTGATCAGAGACTCCATTCACTTACCACAGACGTCATTTACTATATATATATATATATATATTTTTTTTTTCTTAACCAGAGCCTGGACACAACCGACGGATCTTGTAGGTTGGAATGTGCGAAATCAAAATCTGAATCAGCTTTGAAACACCCTCCTGAAAGAAGGCGACGTCAAACAGCCAAGAAAAAGTTTTTCATTTACTTTCATGGGTTTATTTTCCCCTTCAAAGTCCGAAATATGTCTTTTGCTCTTCATTATTGCCCTTTGAGATAGGCTTCACTCACCCTTATCCCGGAAACGTGATAAAACCGAAACGGATGAAGAAGGAGACGCGCTGAAGCCCAGAGAAGCTGAAGAGTGGCAGCTACAGGCGAGTCTGGCTGTTAGTTTTCAGTCCACAGTCAGATTTAGTTGACACAGCCAGAATATAGGAGTTTATGAGACGATACACCAACATCGCCAGGCTCCCAAAGATCGGTACACATGTAGAGCAGCTCGGATTGGGTCGGGCTGCTTCAGTGCGGTTAGTGATCTGACTTGAGGACCGCTGGAGGAAGTGCCTGGACGCTATTTCTGAAGTATTGGAAGGAATCTGTACATACAGATGTATATTGTTTTGTGAATACTTTGTGAATAATATGCTATATGTTTACCCAGAGTAAATACGTACAGTAACAGCTGCATAACTGCATAACCACAAAGCTGAATGTGCTACAATTGAACATTTTGTGAGTTTTTCTTTTTTGTTTTTTTAATATGATCTGAATCTTTGAGCGTTCATCCCAGGGCTCCGAGTACAACAGCCCATCAAAGCATTGTATGAGTTTGCTGCCTGCTTTGCATTTCATTTAATTAATTTCAAAATATCTGGATCCACTTGATTTCTTTCATCTACTGTGTGACTGTATTGTACTTTTGTTGTTCCTCTTTTTACGATGACCGCAGCCTCCACCACAGGGCCACGTATTTCACTTGTTTCTTTCTGTATGAACCAACGGTACAAAGCAACTGTGTTTTTGAGCATTGTGTTTGTGGGGACGGGGGGTGTATTTAATGAGAGAGAAGGTGAGGACAGATGTATATCGGGGTTGGCTGGGGGGGTCCTTTTGAAGGCTAATGATTATCAATAAAAGAGCAAAGGGGAAAAACAGATGTGCCTTTCTCCTGTCATTTGATATTCTGTCGTAAATGCTCACACGGCTGGAAAAAAAAAATCGTTCAGGTTCACCAAATGGTTTGCCAGCAGCAGCAGAGAACTGACATCTGAAAATGGATTTCCTGTCAATAAGCATCTCTCCCAGCTGTGGTTTTCTTGTGGTCTTTTAGTGGTTCCCGTTGCATTGAATCACACTGACCATTTGATCTTGCCTCTCTGCCTTATTTCCGTCTGCTACTCCTCTTCATCTTACACCACCCCCCAACACTTCCTCGATTCGTTTAATTTTTTTCCTCCCATCCTTCTCCATCTTTCTGGTTTTGCTGCTTTGCAGAGTAACTTGACTCCAGACCACAGACTTCCTCTGTCACTGACAGCTACGGTGAATAATGCAGGAATCCTGGAAACTGATCTAGTCTCTAGAAGAGGGACAAGTCCAATTAATTAGAGGGCGAGACCCGCAACTGTTGGATTGAAAGACAAAGTAGGCTGTCTAGATTTGCCTCCAGATTGGTTAGGGGATTGATTAGCCTTCAGAAACAAGCCGGTAAGTTAAAAGAGTGAGTTTGCAAATGCAGGGATTCTTTAACTGAGATATTTCATTTATCATAGTGGTAAGAAATTTAAAAAAAACTGAATGCATTTTAGATGAAATGTGACATAAATGGGAGCTTTTTCATGCAGATAGATAATTTACACAGCCCAGTTTAATATCTGTGAAGTTTTCTGTTTTTAGTTTCTATTACTACTCAAAATTCTCCATCCACCCTCTGCTACTTGCATGGTTTCATTTCAGAATCGTATCCTCTGATTCACATGGTGTAAAGACTCTGTGGTCAGTGTAGTTACCTGTGAGCTCCGTTGGGATTTTGTCTTTTTTCTCTGGATTTCCGCAGTTATAACTTTGCTCACAGGCTTTATAAATGTCTCCCTGAGCTCCCAATGAATCCTGGTGTGTCTGTAAAATGCCTATAATGCATAATATGTCAGTCAATGGTGTCCAATGATGAAAGGAGACAGTTGTGTGTTGACATACACACACACACAAACATACACACACAAGGACAAATTTGCTGGTACCTTACCATTAAAGAAAGAAATAACCCAGAGGGGACCAAAAAAATCTGACCAATCACAGAGGAACTCAGCATTAAAATAATTTCACATACCAGGATGGACTTTGTAGATTATTTGGATACGGTTTTCTATTTATTAGCCATTATTTCACCACACTTCACAGAGGTAATACTCCTGTAAACAGAGGGGAAGACCAAGAGGCGGAGCAGCGGAAGATGAGCATCGGGGCACCGTCAATGGAGGCAGAACATTTCTGGAGACTTTGGTTTGTCCAGGTCCCTCAAAGCTAGCTTGTGAAAGTGGGGCTTGACATTTTGACTGCACCGCTTTGGAAAGTGCAGACACAGAAAGCCATACTGTGCACATTTGGCATCTGTCCTTGCTTTCACTCACCTGCAGATTTGGTCTTCGCTGCAGCAACTTGTCCCACAATATCAATATATAATTTACACATAAATACAAAGGAATGTAATAACATCCCAGGTTTAAAAAAGAAATCCATTCTTTGAGTTTGAATAGTTGGTAATTGCCTTTAAGGTATTATGATCATTATAAATCTAACTCCTTTTTTTCCTTTTTAGGCTAAGATGACCTTCTCCATAATTTATGTGGTTATTTTTAAATATGCTATCTTGCATTTGCACCTTGGGATCCATATACCAATGCTGCGAATTGTGACACAAAAATGTGTGCCGATTTATTTTCGCAAAATAGCCACATGACACTGTTTTAAGCATCACCAAAAGGTTATCCTTCAAAGCACAGTGGCTTATCTTACTAAATGTTCCCTCTTTCCAGCCACATGCTTTGCTAATTGATTCAGATAAAATCCAATATTCTCTGAGAGAATAATGTCACCAAAGCTTTTGCCAGTGACCTTGCCCAAGCCACAGTCGATAAGTTGAAAGAAAATATGCATATCCTTTGACATGAAAATAATGTTTCAAGCTTTTAGAGAGTCTTTCTGTGCAGTTTTCCCCACTTTATTTTGTCTTACGATGGTGGTGATGCTCCACTCCTACTGCGTTGTGGAGCAGACGAGACAGGTGGCTCCAGATTTGTGCTCAGCAGACCGGGGACAGAGAAGAGCTGTCCACCATGTTTTCACATCGCTTCCGCCACCACACACAGCCAGTCTGACTGGAGCCCTTATCTCAGAGCTGTGCTTTCATTTCGGTAAAAGTCATGGTTCACATGAATAAGGGCAAGAGAGGGTGCTCCTGACGATTCTGGCTTGGATCACTCAGGCAAACATGGAGCCTGAGAGAGAGATAACCAGAATCATAGTCATCCGTTTGCCCTTTTCCTCTTTATCCAACTCCCCCCTTTTTTTTTTTTTTTGGTGAGGAACACCATAGTAGTGTGATGCTGCTGCCGCCACCAGCACCAGCCACCTTTAACTTGTTCTGACCTTTATTATTCATAGGGTTGAATTCAGCAGTCAAATTCAGCCAGTGGAGAAGAACAAAATGATTGGCATGAAACAGTAACAGTAGAGTAAAACATAACAGAGAATGGCTGTAAAAATCCCTGGAAAGTAAATAATAAAGTCCGGGGAGTTTTACTGCAGAAATATCAAGGTTTTATACACAGAATGGGCTTACACCCTCCTTCTGTTGATAAAAACACAATCTAGGTGAAGCAGAGGCTGAGGTTATTTTGCTCCAAGGATAATCTCTCGTTGTTAGTACACATAAAGTGATGCTGAGCCTTGAGGGTTCTGGGGAGAAGCTTGTAAATGATCTTATGTCAACATGAGCAATTTCTAGGTTGTGGCTATAAAGCTTCTCCAAGCTGCCATAAATTTGAGAGATGAGCTTATCAAAAGGTCAACCCTTTGAGGGGGCTGGCTTAGCAACTGGATTTATCCTTTGGTTTATTTGGAGCAGAAAAATGGGGCCACATGCGACAACTATAGCCAATCATTCTTCATTAGGATCCTTGACAAACTTCAGAAAGATGTATTTTTATTTCTGTAGAGGTAAGAATATAGTTAAGTTTGACATTTAAGAAAACCCCACAATGGTCACCGAAATAACCTGAAACTGACAAAAGTAATTATTAATAATAATTTACTGAACACCAAGTGATCAAAATCTGCCATGGCTTTTGAAGTGTGGAACACTGAACATAGACAAGAGAAAAGTGTATTAAAAGGAAAGGCTAAAAGACCATCTCCCAGCCGTTTGATGGTCCTACGGCTACAGTTGAAAACTTCATTCAGAAGTTTATGCTTCACAGGACTGAAGAGAATCTCTCTGGATGTAGCCACAAGAGGGAAATTGATAACAAACTGAACAGACGGGTAATATGAATGGTAATCAAACTGCCCAAAACAATTTCCAAAGACATTTCAAGGTCAACATAAATCAACGTTAGACCACACTATTCATCACTGTTTGAGTCAAAGTGGAGGTGGACACCATTGTTGAAAGAAAATCATGAAAAGCACATCTGGAGTTTGTCAAAATGCATATCGAGAAGCCAAAAAGTTTCTCAGAGAATGTCTTTTGGACAGAACTGGAGTTTTCTGGCAAGCCAAATCAGCTCTGTGTTGACAGATATAAAAGTTAAGGATTCAAAGAAAAGGTAGCGTGTCACAGTGTTACTGTGAAACATGCAGGAGGCCCGGTTTTGTACTGGAGCTGCTTTGCCTGGTCCAAGATGTCTTAAATCTGTACAGGCTCCATGAAATCTCGAGACCATCAAGGCATTCTGGAGAAAAAAATGTGCTGTCCAGTGTCAGAAGGCTTGGTCTCAGTCACAGGTCATGGGTCCTCCAATAGGATAACAACCAAAAATACACAAATAAAAGCCTGGTGTAAACCGTGTTTAATGTCGATGGGAAAAGCTGAAACATACAATCTGGAGATGAAACCTTTCAAACCTGAAACCGCTTCTCCTTATTTGCACCTCTTCCCTCCCTTTGTCCAGCTTTCTTTGTCCATTCTCTCTTATCTCTTTTGCATTTTTCTATTCACATCCTCTAGTATTTGTTGAAATAGATGCAGCGATGAGCGCAGTTATACAACTGACAGTTAACCTCAGGGAAAACATAAAACATCCTGCCTCATCTCTCTTCCACACCAGATTCCTCTCCACCCCGACATCCCTGGAGCCCCAGTGTCCTCCAGATTCATGCACGGCCCCACAGATGCAACCTGTCTTCTGTGCCGTGACTGAGTGCTGCTGTGCTGGTTGCAGAGCCATTGTCTTCATCCTTGAAGGAAACATGACCCACAAATCTACTCCTTCTCAACACCTGGTTTTGCACACCTTTACAGTTTAATTCAGAGCACTCTTATTTCCCACACAGGTGCAGTCACTCTTGTTTGTTCTATGAGGGCAGCATTTGATGTACAGTACACTTGGGGAGAAGGGAAGAACAACTCACACCAGTGATGTATAAGCTACAGACATGCTTATGACTGATGAGCAGAACTGAATAGACACCATGATGAGTGTTACCAACCAAAGCAAGATGAAGTTATTTTAAAACTGCTGCAGCAAATGTTCCATCACAACGGACAAGGTGATATTTGTGTTAACTTTATTTTTTTTTAGTTCTTTTTAGTGGAAATTATTTTTCCTTAACTCTGTGTAAGTGCAAGTTTAGATTCTGGTAGCCCAGCTTTAATCTTGACTACTGACTGTTTCTGCTGACAATGGTCAGGTTGCACTTATTAAAGTTTGTGTAAAGATTAAAAAATAAATGCAGATTTTTTTTTATAACACATAAAATGTCTCATTGAACAACTGTGACATTTTGTCAGGGTTAAAACCCATGCACCTCTGAGCAAACCGTTGCGTGGTAGCTATTCTTTCCCACAAGTACACATAACAGTATCCTCAATCAACCGTCACAGCTACTACTAAATCTGATATTATGGTGTTTCTGTTAACTTGCTAACTGCTGCAAATGCAACTATAAGTTCCACTCTTGCCATGCAGTAGCCAAATATAATTATTTGTAAATATTGTCCTGGGCACTCATAGAGCAGACATTTTGTCTCTGCTCATGGATAATTTTGATGGTGATCCTTGCCACCATCCCCATCAGTGACTTATGCTTCTTCAAACAAATCAATAAAGATTAAATCAAACTGGGTTTCGTGTGCGTGTGGCTGACCTTCAAACACATGAGTAGTGGCTTTTCAGTTTTACTTTTTTGCAAAATGGATCTGCTTGTTCCTTTTCTTTTTGTAATCGTACCTTTTATTGGAAATTCAAAAAAGGTCCCCAAATTCTCCTGAAAGTTCAACAGACGTTTCTGTGGCTAAAGCAGTTCACTAATTAATTAATTAATTAATTTCCCTTCAGGGAATAATGAAGTATATTTGAATTGAATTAACTCGATGGCTGCTGCTTAGATGGCAAAGCCGCTTAGACTAATGCCTAAAGTTTTTTTTATAAGATTATAATGCTAGAGGTTGGTCCATCTAAAATCATCAAGCCAGGATTTCTGACCTCACTAGAAAATCCAACAAAATATGATATTGATGAGTTTTTGAGCAATGCCACAGAGATGTATCTGCGGCTAGGGGAGCAAAAAGCCACACTCATCCAGGTTTGTTTGGCGGAGCAAAGCTACTAGGCAGAGATGAGAAAGCAGTAAACTGTACCAACTGCCAAAAGAGATGGATGGATATCGTTCCGTATTCCAAGGACAACACTTTACCGAGAGCAGAAGAAAATTGTGGGTCCACACAAAAGAGTGGAATGAACTCCCACAAGACTCAAAGATAGTAAAGTTTCTTTAGAAATTCTGTGACTCAAAAAGCAAAATCCTGCAATACTCATAATTGATCTTTTGTGAGAAAATAGTTGTATGAAATTATCCATTTGAAGACATGCATATGTTTCTTTTATTTGATTTTCTTCTTTGTGTGGGGCTCAGGGATGTCTGCTGTATTGTGCAACTTGTACTTTGAAAAGTACAAGTTCAAAGAAAATGAGTCAAAAGAAGCCAAAGAATGAATGAAAATGATCAAATTAGTAGGTTTATTGTGGAAAGTTAGCAGTGACAGCAAGATGAAGTTATTTTGAAAAGTGGAGTTTTTGAATGCTTTAGATCCACATGAGATCCCAAAGACTGCACCACTGATACCACCTGCCACCTCTGCTGAGACAAATGCCGTGCTTCCTTAACTTAGATGGATGTAGGACTCACAAACCTTCAAGTCATCAAGCTTTACTAACAATCTCACACAAACAAAAGTATGCAGGGTCAAACATCTTTATTTCTGTTTTCAAAATCTTGTCCATCTCGACTACATCAACTCATGTTCATATGCAAAAAGAAGTCATAGCAAAACTCAACTACACTGAGAATTTAACTTCTTTTAGTATTGACATTATGTGGAAATAAGCATGGTAAACAAATGAAACTGTAAACAAAAAGAAACTGAACGGTAGTGCAGTAATGTAATTCTAGCCTACAATAACATGTATGAAGACCTTAAGTAAACCAGGTAAATTGGTGTACTAGAAGTTAATACTTTACTTGTTTAAATTTACACGAGTCAGGAAAGTGGTGAACAGTTATCCCATTGTCTCTTTTTGTTAAATAATGGCGAGCTGAAACGGTTCTCCCCTTAGCCACACAGCAATACCTTCACTATATTTACATCCAACAAAATAGAAATAGTACACAAAAGTATAATTAGAGCAATGTGCAGATACCCTCTGCTGCTGATGCACACAGCTAAATATGTAGTTACTAACATTAAGGCTGGGTTTCTCGACAAATATGAACATTTAATTATTCATTTGCAGCCGACTCTTGACAATGTTGGAATATGGACATTTCACTGGATTTTTGATCATTAATTTATTGAAACAACCAGTGAGGTCCAGGCTGACAGTCTCTACAGTTTCAGCCGCAGTCATGGAAAAGCTAACAAGCTGTTGCAGCTTGTTCACAGTAAATGTAGTTTCTGTTAAATGTAGCATATTTTAAGTTTTATTATAAATGACTTTAGCTTTCTCATTGAGCCCAATGACACTAGTGCTAACACCAACAGCAATACTTTTAGGTAAAGAAAACTGAAACACCCTTCAGATGTTATTTCATAGCATATTTCATTGACTAATTTCATTATGTGTTTCATTTGATAAAATGCTAAAGATGTGCTTTTATTTAATACTTTTTTATAACAATCTTGTGAATGCCAGCCATGTTTCACTCCCTGAGGCCGGATACATCCGCTAATGTTTGTTAAAACTAAAGTTTAAGCAATTAAAGCTAAGATACACTTTGCCTGGTTTTTTTTTTTCAACAAAACTAGCTGAACCCAATGTTTAAATAACTTAAATTTGACACATTAACAGTAATAATTATCTGTGGTGTTTGCAATATTTTACAGTATCACAGTGATAAGCAACCTTTGTCACATGTTTATGCTAAGCTAGGCTAACCTGCTTAATGCGTGATAACTGCATTTCCATATTACCATAACTTTAAGCAGATGCCTGTTTCTGTTGACATAGTTATTTATATCTAATGCTACTTTGAAAGCATTCTGTGTGTTTCCAGAGACCGCTCATTCATCAGAATTTGTCTGATGGCTGTTTTCTCACCGCTGTCCTCCTGTAGCTCAGGGAGACAGTGACAACGACTTTGAGCTAAAGTCAGCAATTGCAAACTGGCGGCCTTCTCATATCCTCTCCCATTCCCCTGCCAGGTCAGTGAGACTGACTGACTTTAGTACAAATTGGTCTGTGAGTTTGAAAGTCTTATCTCATACCCATAGAGAGCAACTGTCAGCGTCATGCCCCGGTCTTTCACAACCCTCAAACCTAATTAGATTCAGGATAAAACTACTTTTCTTCAATTGTCTTCCTGCCATTCTTTTTTTTTTTTTTTTTTTTTTTAAATTGTGCCTGAACCACAGAGTGGAGGGATTATGCCATTGTGTCATGCAGGTCACACCCATTGGATCCACTGCAGAAATGAACTCTTGAATATTTCATTTTTACAGGTCGGGCTGATCATCTGTATCAGAAAAATACCTGTTTTTTAAAAGCTACATTTTCGGAGAATGCTGTCACACAGGATAACAACAGAATAATTCATGGCCCTGTTTTCCCTTCATTTGATTGCCTCACCACCCTCTCCCCTTTTCAGTCTTTTCATCAATTTCACTGCTCCACTTGCAATTTCCATTTACCCCCTCTCCCTTTTTTTTTTTTTAGTTGGCTCACTTTTTTCTCCTGCCATCTACATTTGTTTTATTTTCTTGACACTTTGGTCTCCTTCCACTTCCTCCATTTTTCTTCAAACTATATTTTACCTGCTCTGTGTCAAGCAAAGACTGTTGTAAGTGGGAACCTCTGACAGTTGCTGGTGCACTTGTGAAGTGGAGTTTTTGCCTGCTGTCTCATCAGCTGTCTGCTGTGCCGTGTGGCAGGGGTGACAGGGTCACGACATATGTTGCGGAGACACGTATGAGATGTTGTTGTGCCACTCAAAGAAAGGGGAAACAGAGTCCTCAGCGAGGGCCACCTCCAGACTACAGGCAGTTACAACCAGCCTGCTCTGCACCTGTCACAGCATCAGACAGACTGAATTTAGAGCCCTAATGTAGCACTGAGGAATAGAAATCATATCTACGGTGGGCCTGAAGTAGAAAAGAAGAAGAAAAGGGAACAAATCCAATCAATTTAAATTTAAATGTAGACCACCTTCTCCTGAGGGACCTAAAGAACAACTTGTGAAAACGGTAAACACAACTGACTCACTAAGCAACATTAAATTGATGGCTTTGTCTATTACGTGGCCTCTCACCACATTTCATGATGTCAGTTTACAGTTTAGTTATCAGTGATAGAGCCCACATCTGGATCAATGCGCCAGCAACAAACTAGCGAGACTACCTGAACAGGTTCCCTCTTCCTCCAAATACAATCCAATAAAAATATAAATTGTAAGGTTTCACTGATGGGTATTAAGAAGTAAATATCTGGTTATTCTTAAAATGACAGAAATACAAACTCAGCAGTGTATCAAAAACTAACTACACCCTTATGGCATTTAAGTAGCAGCTGGTCGCTGTGAATCCAATGCAAATGATTAATGTATTAACTGAGCATGTGTGACCACCTCTATAAAAGCAGAAGCTTTGCCATTTGGTCCAAAGCAAGAACGTGGGTGTTTACACAATGTCAAGGAGTAACAACCTTGGTAATAACTTAGGTGAACTAATGTTGCCGACCATCAATCCGGAGAGGGACATGAGGTCATGTCCAAACAATTTAGAGTGAGAAAACATTCAAGACGGTCGCTATTTTTCCCATTAGTGGACATCTCTGCAAGTTTCTCCCAGGTCAAGCATGCAATACCTTCTGGAAAGGTTTGCTTAAAGTGCCAGAAAACAAACAAACAAAAAACCTCTTTTCTCTAACAATAGCATGGCAGCACAACTCAGGTTTGCAACATCACCCCATAATCAGTCAAATACAAAGATGGAGGTTCTTGATTTGGGCTGACTTTGTAGCCGCAGGAACATCATCCACGTTTACTAACATATTCTGAAGTCAAATGTGCGGCCATCCCTCAGACAACTAAAAATATACATAATTGAGTTGAGCAACAGGACAGTCATTCCAAGCACAGCAGCAAACGAGAAAATAACTGGAAAGTCAAAGTCATGACCTTGAGAAATGTGTAAAACCAATACTTACAAATCCCACGGATGTTCTTGCATTTTTTTTCTTCATTTTTCTCTTGTCACATTTGAGTTTTTGCCATTCTGTGTCATGAAGTGTTACATTTTGTTTTGTGGGATGTTCTTGTTTTGGGATTTTTTTTTCTCCCACTGGAATTTTGCTATTTGTTGTTTGTCATTTCGATTTGTTAAATTTTGTAGTGGTTTGTCTGTTGACAGTTTTCTGAAATGTTCAGTTTTGTCTTGACACTTTGCTTTGTGAATTTTTTTCTTTTCTCTTTTTTCACAATAACCCTCACTTTTTATTTTGTTATTTTCTTTTGCTGAGATGTTGTTACTTCATTTATGTATTTTTCTAATCATGTTTCTGTAATTTCTCATTTTCCCTTGTCTCTTTCTTAGTTTGCGTTTTTTCATTTTGTCAGACATTGTTTTCAACAGCATACAACACTCTACTTGTTTGTAATACTTGTATGTCAATTGTAGCATACACTGACACCCCACTTTATCATATATACCAGGTGTACCCCATAAAGTAGCTGGTAAGTGCATTTTATGCAGTGTGCAAACATTTGTTCAATCACCAGGACACAGATGTTTTGCTACTTCTGGGAAAATTTGTAGTGTGCAATTTATCTGGTCCTCCTCACATACAAATGATACAATAATAAAAATAATATTGATGCAGCTGTAGTGGGAGCTGGTCAGGGCTGTTGCGTGAATTTCTTACATTTGTACTGCAGCATTGTTTTTATTTTTGTCATATTACATACCAACAACAACCACACAAGCAGTATGCAGTACATACTCTATACCAAAATATAAACCCACTACTAAAAGGTTTTGAAAACAGTTGTATCTTCGATGAAATGCTTTGTGTGTGTGTGCTTGTGTGTGTGTTCTGGTCTTTTTTCCGCCACATTATTTTCTATTAGCTGATATTAGGGTTATGGGTATAGATAGATGAATGGGTAATTCATTAAATGTCTGTGAGTTTTCTTCTCTGTTTTTCATCTCAGCAACACTTTACGTGTAATTGGGGTTGCAATGAACATTTGTATTGTAACTATAGTTTGAAAATCTGCCCGTGTCTTTCTCCAAACATCACAAAGGAAAGTCGTGCTCTCTTAAGTGTGAACAATAACTGGACTAAGCCTCTGTGATGAAGTAATGTTTTTAAGTGGTGACTTCACTGATGCTCCGTGGCACTGCTACCTCTGTGTTTGACGTTAATAGGCTGGAATGAGTAGAAAAACAGGAAAACAGTGAACCGTAATGCATATTGTATTCAGCTTGACATGTGTCTCCCAAGTTCTGCAGTATAGTTACAACAGCAGCTAGTAATGCGACCACGTTTCTTTTTCTCCCTGATGGAAGCTACTCTTCCTCTCTTGTAAAAGTGAATTTGTTCAAAAAGATGACCGTCCATCTTCAGCTCAGTGGTTTGACGACATGAAAGAGAGGAAAAAGTGTCAAGTGGTTCATCGTCACTGTTTGTATCCGTCTCATATCTGCTCTTTTCAGTGGACTGTAATAGCTCTCATCAACGGGGCTACATCAGATACTTTTGTTTGTGCTCAGACAAATGTGGACAGTTCAGTCCACAGAGACACATTAGCCAACAGAGCCGGAGGCACAACATAATGCTCTCTGTGTTTTACACATATGAATGGCTGCCTAGAGCCCCACCACTAACCAGAACTGAATGTGCTGATTATTTCTCCAAACCTGACACGTGTACTGTGAAGGAGGGTTAATGATTTTTCAGGGCATATGCTGCCTAAAGCCTAAATGACTTTTTAATACCACAAATGTTCTTCTCTTTTTAATGGCTCGATCACCATGATCAATTCTGCCGCACACATATTTTGGTTTTAATTAGCTGTAAAACGTGGGATCCTTTTAATAATAATGCCCGTTCGAACAGTTTATGTCCATGAGTATTGTAAAATATGTCATACATATCCTGTACTACATCGTCAACGCTATATGCCATAGACACTCGCCGGTGCCTTTATGAGGCCCATCTGGTAGATCTAATAATGCAGCTTTTAAAGGGGTTGTGTGGCAGCATGTGCTGAAATCGTTTTATGCAGAAATATGAAATGGCACATCAAATGTCCCTTTGTTTTGTTGTTGGTCTATAGCGTTGAGTTTTGTTCAGCCAGATAGGTCAAATTAAACCTGGCTATGTAGAACTTACCCATGGTGCACTTTGACCATGTCAAAAACAGGAACGACAGGATGGGTTTGCGGTGCAAAGACAGACTCGGTGACATGGAAACTAAAAACATGCAGATGAATATGTATTGCAGGTTGTGTAATGAGAAGGATCTCAGTTTTACAATGCCTCATGTCCTTGTAGATATGCACCATTAGGGCTGAAGCAACAGGGGTCTCGTGATCTCCCGTCATTAAGAAAAGATATTTGACACTATGAATTCAAATGAGCCTAATCTGTTTTTTTTTTTTTTTTTTTTGTCTTTTTTTCTTCGAGGCAACTTATATAAATTATAATGATGCTGTTTAATGCAACATCACTGCCGTGTTTGTGGTGTAAAATTCTGGAAAAGTGTGGAATTTCTGTTTGGCATTTTTCCAGAGTTTGATAAGTATTAAAAAAAGAAAAGAGATTATAGAAAAACATTTGTGTAATTATTTGTGTTTTAGTCTATTATATTTTTTGAGAGGTAAAAATCTAAAAGATTAAAAAAGATTAAAAAGAACATTTTTTCAATCCACACACAGTCATCTATTAGTTTTTCTCACTATGAATTTTTATTCAAACTGAATATATTTAATTAAAAATTGCCATCTTGGTTTTGATCCCCACCACACCCCCCTAACCCTCTCATCCCCCTTTTTTTTAGCATATTGACTGAAACCCCACAACTTCTGCAGTTCACTCCATTAGTGCTGAAATTTGGTATTAAATGGTTTTGAAATATCCAATGATGAACAAATGAAATTGAAAGACTTTTAAAATTTTAAATTCAATTCGGTTTGTTGAATAATCAGAATCAGAATCACTTTAATGCCAATGCCAGTAAAACAGGTTTACAGACTAGGAAATTGCTCTGATGTAATGGTGCAGATATAACATAAAATAATGGAAAGTAAAAATAGAAGAAAAATAAGAATAAATCAAGATAAATCAAAATAAAAAAACATACTAGGAATAAGTTTTTAAAAAATCTATAATATATACAATAATAGTCTGTTACTCCCTGAAATTATACTTGGTTGGCGAATCTTTTGTTCCAGATAAAAATTTCAAGTGGGACCTCATTCAACTTCACTGAAGCTCCACATGGACTTCCTCTAGTGTTCAGGTGTAAATTAAACTGAGGAAGTCCTACTATGTCTCAGACCGAGGGAGTGAAATAGTCCCTTGTCATCTGTTTTTCCTGTCGTAGGGTTCTTCAACACCTTCCTAATTACAGACACAACATGACAACACAACCTCACCGTTTCACACAACAGACTCCGAGACCGATGCAACCCATGCGTGAGACACACACACACACACATCTTGATCTAAAATAGTAAAATAACACAAACTTTGCTGGAATTATAATTTTCCGTTTGACCCAGCAGTGATGAGCATAGCTGACTTTTACTCACTTCTCACCGCCTACTTTTTTACTTGCTCTAAATAGTTCACTGTTTCCCCACCTGCCTCTGAGCTCTCATGGTTCTGGCTCTTGGGCTTTATGAAAGCTGCTGCTTAGAGATTGTTTGCAGCCACAGACACTTCCAGCTCAGTTCCAGGGGAAAGTAAAAGCAATTCCATGGTTGGGCCACAGTGAATCCGTCTCTGTCAGTTCCGCTTCTTGATGCCCTCAAATCACATTCCCCACCCATCCGCGGTCCCATCAGCCTTTGCTGTTATGTGATCTGGGAGTAGGAGAGCATCTGCCCAGAAGTGAAATGAGGATGTGCTTTACATGCTCCGTTTCCACACTATCCTCCTTGATGTCGCTCACTTCTGTTCTATGGCGCTTGCTGATTCCCTTTCTGCAATAAAACTTCATGGTTCACACAGGAGCAGTCACAGCCGAGAAATATAATTTACCTTTCTTTGTTTATCAGGCGGCATAAGGCTAGATGTCGTTCTGCCATGCACTTTATTTAAATTATAGTTATTGCCTCAAATGCAGGTTTTCTAATAAAGTGAAAGCCAGCAAATATTTTACAAACCTGACAATATTTCACATACATAGCCATTTATTTTGTTTGATACTCCCATGAAAAATGCTTCCTTATTATCCTTATTATACCTGAAATAAATTTTACTTTAGCTTATTTGGGAGAAATGAACAAGTTTTGAGTCACTTGCCAAGATTCTGTTTTTCTGGACTATTAATATTTTGGCTGTGACACTTTATGTAACAGATGATGATGAATAGCGCTCCCTTTAAAGGTACTTACTCAGTGTAAGTCTGCAAGTGGGAATGCTGCAGCCACCTCACACGTCTTTAGATTGCTTTTGTCAGTCAGTTGATCAGAGAAAAACTAAATAAAATCCTTTGGAGCACTCTTAAAAATCTATTTTTGAACATGAAAAAAAAAAAAGATCATGCATTCATGCGACTCACACTTCCTAACCACCCACTAGCCGTTGTTGTGCAGGACATCTTAAATCACACACAGGCAGAAATTCAAAGTGTCATCTTGCAGTTTTACATTCTCCTCGGTTTTCCCTATGCCAGTTGTATCATTATTTCTTTTCCTGGTGACTAAATTTGTTGCTTTGCCTTTGTGAAAAACAGTTGACACATAATTTTTTAAAGTGATGAAGGCACACAGAATGATTGATGGCAACATATTGGATGGGAAAATAACGTTCTGGGCCGTTAATTTTACTGAGTCAAGGAAGCAGCCTCAGACTGTCAACACAGGAAATGAGTAGGATTTATCTCTGGCCTGGTGTCTGGGCAGCTCTCCTGGCACCAGGAGCTTTCAGAGGTACCACAGTGCTGGGTTTCAAAGCTTGTTTAACGTTCATCGTGCAAGCTTTGAAACATACTGTCATTTATAAATTATTGCTTTTAATAGTACTGATACAACATTTGAAATGGTCATTTAAAAGGTAATAAAGTTCTGTACACAAGTACATTTTCCATCAAACCAGTGCAGAACACCAGGTGCTGATCCCAAATTAACTTCTCACTACCCGACTATTTATGATGCAGGCACGGTTTTGTCAACCACAGGAGGTTATCCTGCTTTGCAATGTCAACAGCAACAGCTTTTTGCTGTTTTACTTTAGAGTGGGCCCACAAATATAGACATGCAAATTAAGATGAAGAGCTTAGCAGGAATCGGTGATCGGCGCTATAAGGAGAGCTCCGCCATAGGCCTGCTGTTAATAAGCTCATAAAGTATAAAACTACATGTGACAATAGTCAGCAAAATCATTCCTGTTGTGAACACACACACACACACAGGTGGTGTAAACCACAGCATGAGAAAACAACTTTATGTAACTTCATTACAACAATTTAACTGCTGGTGGAAGACGGTGGACGGTTTCTGATCAGACCACTGGAGTCAACCAATCAGAGCAGAGGGAGCTTTTCTAGGGAGAAGGGCAGCGATTATCAAAAGTTGGGTAGGAGTTGCTGGAAAACCTAGACAGATTTTGACAAGACCCAATTAAAAAGCAGAAATCTACAGTTTTTGAGTTTAACTCTAATCCTGATATGTAGCTCCTAATAACCGATTCTGAGGGTTATTGTTGTTATTGTTTGTTTTTTAAATGTAATACTAGCAATAACAGTGTAAAAACTATAGAAAAAAAGGTAAACATCGACATTATCCAGCAGTTTAAAACCAGTTACAAAGAACAATGCTTTATCGCTAATATTATAAATCAAGTAAAACTATTTCAACAAAAGAAGGTTTAATTGAATTTTTATGATTGGTCTTGGTTTAACATCTAATCAGTGAATTACGTTAGTATCAGCCCACAATACCAATATTAGATCAGACTGGTCCCATCATTATTAACAAATATAACCGAATCTTTCAGAGCTGCTTCCCACCTCCGAAACAAACACACAACTAGAATTTGTCTGTTGACTGAAGGAAAAGAGAGTTTGACAACTCAAAGGTCCAATGACTTTGCTCACACACGATGACTGGATGGTGTTTTAGTCATGCCTGTTCCACAAATGATGAATCTTTTTTGTTTTGATGTGAGAGTATTTCATTAAGTACTTTGTTACTGGAGTGTAAAGAAAATTTTAAGTAATATATATTAATAAAATTGCTTTGCAAAACATTAGACTCAACTGTTAATGCGGACCAAGAAAGGTGATTTATGCAGTCAAAGCTGCATCTTCTGTCCAACAAAGCAGCCAAGCGGTGCTGCAAAAATATAACGGTGGATACAAAAAAAGATTAGTCTACATCAACAAATCCATGTTGTGGAAATAGATGATCATATAAGACATTAAAGTTGTAAAGTTTAGGCCTCCTTATTTAAATAAGCTCTACGTGTGGTTGGAAGCAAAACGAGCTTTTGTTCGTACCCAAAAGTTCAGAACTCCTGAAAAGTTAAACAAGCACACGAAAAGGCCAGGGTGAGTTTTTAATCAAGTAAAAGTCACTAACATTACCCTTGTGATTACAAGGTTTTTGTAAATACACAGAAAATTATGCCAATTTCAAGATTAAATTTTCCATTCATCATCAGAGTAAAGTGCATGCGTACCATGCACAAATCACTGTCGAAGCTCCTTCACTCTTTCAGATGTGACCAGCGTCCCTGGAAGCAGAAAAGAGCTGCTCTGAGCTGACAGAGGATTTTTCCCGTGACACCTTTGTCTCCACTCACATAAGTCACTGTCAATGACCCCTGAGTCAGGAGAGAGGTGTGGGGAAATCATACACCTCTCACATAGCTCACGCAGCTCAGATGTCGATAAATCAGTGTCTCCTCACAGCAAAATCGTCACAAGACATAAAACTCTGCAGGACGAGGATTTCTATTTCTCCGATCACGTTTTTTTCTTTTGTTACTATGAAGGTCTGCAGCATGTGCAACATATGTAATATAAGGTGTTAGCGTAAATCTGTGCTAAACCCATAATCACTGTTATAATCCACAAAGCAACTGCTGAAACTGAAGCAACTGGTAAAGGTAAAAATATAGACTACCAATATTAATATTGATGACAGGAGATTATAGGGTGGGTTTATATTCTAAACACACATTGTAGGAAATTAATATTCAGCATGTGAAAAATAACAAAACCTAAGTGAAATAATTAAACTACAATTACAAAAATCTAATTTGTTGGCATTCTCCAATCTTAATTAGCCAAACAAGGGCTAATCTTGGCCCATTTTATGCCCTGACCAAGTCTGTAGCTGTCTCAAAACATTGATCAAAAACAATTATTAACCTTTTAGTAGCAGGTGTCTGAGAGGAATGAATATTTCTGGTACTCCTTCTGTCAGTTTCTGCTGACTCCGTCCTGCTGGCTCCTCCTCAGCCTCTCTGTCCTCCTCCTTGAATTGTCCTCTCTGTGTTGAGACAGCCATGGATCAGTGGGTGGTATGTCGTCCTTCACTAGAAATGGCTCTGTACAACCTAGACAAGGTTAAAAAAAAAGGATCTATTTAAGTCCAGAATGTTTGTCAATCAAAAGACAAAAAAAAAAAAAAAAAAGAAAGAAAGAAAAAGAAAAAGAAAAAAACAGAAAGACCTCAAAAAATCTAAAATTTACTCTATGAATTTTCAGTTTATATCCTCATGTGGGACATTGTATACATTATTCAATATATTTAATTCAATAAAATCATTATAATACAACAGCAGGAAATGCAGTCTTGTTGGAGTCACTTTGGCCTTGCTGTGACCTGAACTAGGGTTATACCTTAAAACTATTCAGAATATAAACAGACATTTCCACAGAGAGAGAGTGTGTATTTTCTTATACTGAAAGTCAATGTCATTTTTTTTTTTTTTTGAAAGAAACTATACGGTAAATCCTAGTTGCATTAGGAAAAGGCAGACTGTCAGACTGACAGAACTTCAACCATAATAAAGTCAGAATGCACTTTATTTATATTCTGAAGTTCACAATTCCTGAGTTCCTAGTTGGATATTTCAACTGGAATTCCCCTGAGGTTGAAATTCCAACTAGGAAAGTAAACTCAGTTTGTTTTACTATTTATTACAGTTCTGTCTTACTTCATTAAGTCAGACCAACACATAGTACTGATCAGTTGTTGTCCATGAACATGTTGCTACCCTGTTGCTATGTGCTAAATACAGTATTAAGCATATTTATGAATTAATAGTAATTGCAACGTCGAGCAGCGGTGAGGGCGAGTCCAACATCTGGAAAGATTAACCCTTTACACGGCAAATGACCATATTTGGTAACTATAGTAGAACTACATTCTGATGTTATTACAAAAAAGCTACAATATTAATAGAGGTCTTTTAATATTCTCAAATAATCCTCTAGAGTTTAAATGTTGGAATTTCAAGTATTTTATTGACTGACCTATAAAGGGTTAACGTCATGTTTTACCCAGCATTTTAAAGCGACTTTCTTGCAAACATCCATGATTTTTCCAACTTTGCAGCTGCAACACTGGCAGTCTATGTATGACGTCGTTCTCACTTCTGATACCCGACTTCCAATGTAAAGGGAGCGCAGCATAACAGCTGTTCAAGTACCAGTGACTCAAAAAGCCACTTAAAAACTCCACCACAATACCAAACAACGCTGGGGATTTCTGCAATCAAAATTTGGTCAAGAGTATCACTGATATTAGCACCTGAAATGTATCATATGTTGCTGCTCACCCGGGGATTTAACTACCAACAAACAGCTTGACGGGCGCTTGAAGGTGCTGAAGGCCGAGGCAGCGATGTTTTGTTGCTGTCAGTATGTAGGCAGGTGCACTTGCTGCTCACAGACAACATTTGATTTGATCCATTAACATCCTGTCAATTGCACAGGCTCCTCATTTCAGAGAAACATATAAAGAGATGGCCTCGACTGTTGCTTGTAGTTGGAGGGCTTGAACTCAATCTGCACGGAAGAAAAGAAGTGCCGCCACACCGACGATGATAGAGAGACATCGTAGAGTCCTGATTGCTACACAGTTACAGTGTTGTGCCCACAGGAGAGGGGTTAACAACAAGGAACCTGCTATTATTACTACCTTGTTTGTAATTTCAAACGAGACATGACAGTAGAGCCGCTCTGAGGATGTGCATTGTGTCCTCCAAAAAAATGTGGAAAAACCTTTCAGAGCATTTTCAGAGGACAACAAAGCATCTATGACACACAAAAAAAGAAGAAAAAATACGAGAAGAGCATGATTTTGGTTCACATGGTTTGTATACCATTATGTTATGTTATATTAGGGCTTTTATGAAATGTAACTTTCAAGTGAGAAACATTCATGATTCAGTATGTTAGGAAACAGTATGCTTTAAGAGCAGGCTGGGGTCATTGGTGGGTTTGATTTCCAGCCCCTCCATCTGTCAGTGTCCTTGATAAGACGTTGAACCTCTCATTGCCCATGCTATGTTCAGTGATGTGAGGTCTGTATGAATGCTGTGCGCTGTATAAAGGTGGCATTGATATAATGAGGAGTGCTGCATTATGTGTTTTATTAAAGGGGTGAATGAGATCGTAAAATATTTTACTAAAACACTGTACTTTTATTAATTCATTTAAAAAAGATGCTAAATCTGAAGATGGGTGTGTTTAGAATGATAAAATTGTTAGGAGAGGTAGACTAATTCCTGTGAAGAGATGAGACTTGATGGTAGAGAGGGAAATAACAGCACCATGAAAATGATGCCACAGGCACGACCATGCAGGAACTCGAACAACATCCACAGATATCTCTGTGGGAGCAAATTGCCACAGCCTAATTGTTGAGGCAAGTCATAAAGGTAGCCAATGAAATCATTTCAACTGTAAGGTCTTTTGGGTGATGATGATTGATAATGATCCAGTGCTCAGTGAGAAAGCCCGCCCATCGTGAAATCTCCCACCTCACACGCCACACCAAACCCTCCGCTTGCCTGTGATTGGTTGAATCAACGTTTCCTTTTGCTTTTGCTTTCCACAGTCTACTAACCAGAAGAGTGGTGAGCACATGGTGAGGAGACATTCACTGAATGTAACAAAAAATGCTCGGGGTTGGAAATCCCATCAAACAGTTAAAAATAAACTATCAGGACTTGCTCTTATAAATGTTATGATGGCTGTGTGATGTACAATAAACCAATGTCAATAGTTGTGACTGAGGTGTGAATAAAAAAAACTTAGCTGCACTTTAAATTGGTTCCAAATGATCACTGTATAAGGGTAAATGAATAATGAATAAATAAAAAATCGGCAAGAATGTGACATGCAATGCTTTGAGGACAAGACTTATGCAAGAAGCCTTTTTAAGAATACATTTGGTACTTTTCATAAAAGGTGAAATATCCCTGTAAGCCAGAGAAAAGTAAATAATAAACTTGTAATTTTTTTTCATTTTCATGCACTTCTACTGATAAAGCAAAACAAAAATGTGTTTTAGATTTAATTTATCACATAATATAAAATGAACAAACAAACACACTACTTCTTGTCTGATTGATTGATTTTTTTTCCAAACATATTTATTCACCAAACTCAGGCAGAAGCAATTAGCACCACATGGTGCTACATGCTACTGACAGGGAAGCTTTTAGTCTTACTCCATCTTTTTCCAGTAAAACCATCAAATTGTCTTTTTGTGTATTTCAAAAAAACTGAAAGAAAATTATCACAATCCTTTTTCAGCTGCTAACCAGTTAACACATTGTTGCCCAGAAAGTTTGAATATTTGTGTTTTCAGATACCTTTCTCTTCTTTAACCCTCCTTTTATTTACAATCATTTCATGAGAAGATGTAAAAAAGCTGTTTAATTCCAGATTTATGGGAAAAAGTGTACATAATTTTGAGCCCTCAAACTTAATTGGGTATATAAGTTAGAAGCATTTTCATTATTATTTTGCGGGAATCATCAGATTGGATTTTGGTTCATGAAGCTTCTAAAAGAAGAAGAGAAAGTTCTCATTACATTCCTTCTACAAAGCACTAATTTTAAATACATTTTTTTTTAATTAAAGCCAATATTACTCTGGACATGGCGTTGTAAGAACGTACACAGATGTTCCTCAGAAGGTGCATGCGGGCCACCTGCAGGAGTTACTGAGCATGTTATTGGTTTTTTTTTTTAATTCTGCCATCATCAATTTAATGATTATATACTTAAAACACCAATATGATTAACACTGCGCCATTCGTTCTAGAGATTTCAACAGTCCAATACATCCCTGACCAGAACTTTACAGATGGGACATGTTTTTAAAAGACTGGGGCTTCTGCATGTAATGACCCTTCACCAAATAAATAAATAAATGGTACAAGTTCAGCTTGTACCTTCAGTCATCTGACCAAAACATCACAGACAACAACAATTTTGCAACTGTATGATGAAAATATCTAACAATAACAGTGATATAAGACACTTGGAATAATATGAGTTCCATGACACAAACAGCAAAGGAAATTTTTCCAAGAAATGAAATGCAACAACATGAAACCGAGTCACTTTGGTTTTCCATTAAAGTCCTTAAGTAGTTGTTGCTACTTGATCAGTATCGGATGCTGCAGCCTGAGAGACTATCCATCTGTTTAGTTCCTCAAGCGGTGTATCTATTCTGGAGTACACAGGTGTTCCTGGTATTTTTAAAGGACAAGTGCTTCCAAGTATGCAGAACAAACATTTTATAATATCTGATTTTCAAAACCATATGCTCACTACTCTCCTGGCCATGTTGGTGAATTTAAACTATGATCAGTTCAGGAAAAAAAAGTGATGGATTCTTTTTGTTTTTTCCCCTTTTTCGTTTGACAGTAAATGGAGCAGACAGAAAACATATAATCACTGCTCACCTGAAACACAGACATGCTGAGGAGAGCTGTTACAGGGATGGAAGTGGGGTCATGTGGGAACACAGTGGTAGACAAACAACCCCTGTAATAGTGTACAGCGTAGCCTGGTTCTCTGCTCGCTGTGAACGTGACGATGTTGCACAAGATGACCCGTTACACATCCGGCCAGGCCTCATATCCACCAACCTGCAGCAGTGGGAGTGGGTTGTTTCCTAATCTATGATGCCAATATCCTGACCCTAAAGTTCACCCATCTCTACAGCTGATAGGCCTGATCATTGATTACTGAGAGGTGGTATATTGCAAAAGAATCCAAGCTTTTAAATCAATATTTTATTTACTACAGCAAAGCTACACTACCATTACATTTTTAGATAACTTTAGGTAACTACAATGCTCAAGGACAAAATAAGCCAAGATAAAGTAAAAATTTCACTTGTAGCTATTTAGCAAAATGTACAGCACAGGATCTCGAAGAAAAAATGACACAGCTGCAAAAAATTGTTTAGTTTCATGAGTTCACCCACTCCAGACTACACAGGTGGGACTTACATACACTAACTTGGGTGGGTGGACAAGTTTTCTCAGAACAGAGAAAAGTAGATTGCAACACTTGGATAAAGGGTGATTCCTTTCTTGGTAAAAAATATGGTATATGTACCTTGCAACACCTGGCTCAAATGTAAATGTTATTACCAAAAGATGTCTCTGCAGTTCCCAGTGGTTGTCCACAAACCTGTCAAACTGCCAACCAATCTGAGCTGCCTGCACACAAGAGTGAGAATTAAAAAGTTTCTTCTTCATTATTATTGTTAGTTTTATGACTGTCTGTTCTTTTTTTCTTTCTTTTCTGTTCTTGTGTGTCTCAATATTGGTGATTTTAATTCTCTGTTACACACCCAGGGGTTTAGAGGTTAATAAAATATGAGGGCTGGTGAAGGACACAACCTCTCCCTCACATATACCCATTAAAAAAAAAAACAAAAAAACATCTGTTGCAAGATCAACATGTCACTTTAATGTTTTGACAAAGTTGGTACTGACATTTTAAGAAAAGTTAAAAAAAATACTTATGTGTATTATATATATAAATATACATCTATATCTGTATCTATATCTATATCTATCTATCTATCTATCTATCTATCTATCTATCTATCTATCTATCTATCTATCTATCTATCTATCT
>JAOWBL010013742.1:0-38011 GCA_028564865.1 Zenarchopterus dispar | reverse complement strand
AGCAGCAGATGTTAGTTTTTTGAAGGTGTGTGGATGTGTGAGAGTGAGTGTGTCCTTCACCAACCCTCTTTGACAGTCTTATCTAACATATTTTATTTGAATTCCTGATTTTGACAGAGAGGACTAAAATCACCTATGTGAATCACGAAAGTACAAGACGGATAGAAATCAAGACATTACTGGGTGTAGTGTGTATAGTTTAGTTTGTTAATCCCACAAACTCAGTGTTCTTTTTGTAGTTCTTATAAATCAATCTGCAGGAAACAAGGAAACATATTTACTGTTTACAAATTACTTCCTGTGTTTAAGCCGCTCCAGTCAACCTCTTACTGTAAAATCATTCAATAAGTTGCTTCTACATTTTTTTAACTTAAAATTTTGCAAGTTAAGCATTACACTTGAATAGTTATTTTAATTGACAGCAACTGGCTCAGAACAACAGTGTGTTTTTTTTGCACAACAAGAGTCGGGATTGTCTCTTTACAATTTTATTAGTGTAAATGTAAAAACGGCATCAAATTTGAACATGTATGAATACTGACAGAAATGGAGGACTAATAACTATGCCCAGTGTGTGTATATTTTTTAAACAAACTTTTTTATGACAGAGTAGGGAATGGTGATCAGGAATGTGATTGGTCAGTAACCTGGGGGCCTAGCAAAGTTTCACCATCACGAACGAGCATGCTTTTAAATCTTATGTTTAGTTCTTCTAAAAGCAAGAACACCATTGTAGTCAGTCACACACACAATTTAAGGCTTAGTAATGGTAAATACAGTTTCATAGAGTACTTTTTTTTTTTTTTACAGTTGGATAACCTGAAACTACAGTTAGATAATAATTGCGTAATATGCCTTCTTTTAAACTGACAATGGCAAATATAGTTCATTCAACTGCAAGACAAGTCGTTTCTCCAAAATTTCCCCAACAACTTCTATTCTGTGATATTTATCTTTATCTTTGGCAATATGGGTACAAGAAGTGGAAGAGTGAAAGGTCACAGGTGGATATGAGGTTGGGTTGGAGGCAAAGGAGGTCACATGAGAATAAATGGAGGGAGACGACAAGGGATACAGAGAGGTCAGAGTGGGAATATGCTAGAATGAATCAGAGCCCAGCTTTGCTTTTGGTAACCTGAGGCACACTGCTGAATGAAAAAGCACATTTCTGCAAGTCCAATCATTTATCATCTATATTTATCTTGATTTGTTTTTTATAACCTCTAACTCTTTGTCAGACTCGTACTGCCTTGTAATGAGCCTTTTCTTTTTCTGTGTTTAGGTGCATGATGGAATGTGTACTGCATTTTATATGGGTATGGAAAAGTTGATGATAAAAACATCTATCAAAATTGTGTTCGATAATGGCAAAAGGTCAACTAGTATTGAAATTTAAGAGATGCCACTGATGCTTCTTTTCATCCACAGGAAAATTTATTGGAAAACCGGAAGCCCATTCATCAGGTTTACTTAAATAGTTTACATTTTCTCAAGGACATTTTTGAGGAAAATAAATATATTTTAAAACAAATAAATAAAACAAATGCATTTAATAGTCTATATGTGCACACCAGTTTTCCTTGGAAAGCCTTCTGCCATATTGACTGTTTATGCTTGGCTGCAGTCTAACTTCATGGATTCCAGTACAATCCCTACTGGGGACTCCAGGTGTGTGTTTTCATGTATTTGTCAGTTTTTGTAAGTGTGAGAGAGCTTTGGAGAGGGAAAAGAAAAGAAAAGAAAACAAAAAAAACATACTGACACAGAGGATTGATTTTTTTTTTTATGAATTTGGGTATTGATTTGTGTGCCTCCATTTATAATGCCTCTGTGATAAGACTGTCTGCAAATTTAGACTCAGATTTTCCAAATGTGATAATGTTGTTTGTGTGGGGAGGTGTTTTATGCAAGTGTGTGTTTGTCTTTCCGTGAGCCTTGGTGTCCCTTGGTCTCATTAGCCACCAGTCATGAGCAGGTTCATTCTGAGCATTGCTTCCCTTTTTCTCTCTTTTTCTGCTGTCCTTTCTTTGGCCCACACTGGATGATTAGACACACATAAACAAACACACACACAAAGCAACACACACAGAACAACTGTGCAGACACACAAAGTCTCCAGAGCAGCATGCCAACAGACCTGTAACCATCGGCAAATGCTCTTGTTTATGGAGGAGATGAATGAGACAGATCGTTGCTCAACTTGCCTAAATCATTCCCCAAACACCCAGACAGGTGGTGCGTATGTGCCTGTTTTTGATTTGTGTGTCTTCCAGTAATGTGTGCAGGTGTGTGTATGTAGATAGTGGGTGGCTGCAGAGTGTGTGATCATGTGTATGCTTCGTGGATCTAGTGGCAGGTGGCATCAATTCGTTTGTTTGGTTTTGCTCCCATCCCTCTCGACTCCCCTCTTCTCCACTCTGCTTATTTTCATCTCACATTTCATCTCCTTTTTACCTTTCTATTTTCCTCTCTGCCTCTCCTCATCTGTTTTTCGAGAACAAAACTGAACTGTGCTGTACTTGGCGGTTTTCAGAGGCAGTTGCAATTTCCCATGGCTGCATGTTTAACATTTACCCTGAGTAAAAATGCAAAGCTGAATGGCCCCAGTCCGGTTAATTTAATTGCATTTTCCTAGTTAAGCTCTTGAACATGCTGATTTACAGATGATGCTACACTTCTTATGAAGCCTGGTGAGGAAAAAATAAATCCTCTTATTTCTTGAGGTTGATGAAATACTGTATGAAGAAATGAGGGATGTAATTGTGGAGAAAAAAAATCAGACATGGACACATTTCCCTTGTTGGTACAAGATAAGTCATTTGGAAAATACATCTAAGTAAAACTACAAAACCAGAAAACAAGAGATCTATAGAGGAAGTGAAAAAGCCTGGCAAGATGTGAATTGAAGGAGAAAGCTGTATTTAACAACAGATCAATATGTCTGACTGAGGAAGGACCACTTGAGACTTAACCCCTGTAAAGGAAAAACTTAAACTATCATTCTGGATCACTGCTAATGCACAAGCAGACCAGTAAGCAAAGTGATTCTTATATTTACTTTGACTTTTATTTCTCTGAACACACTATGAGCCTATGATAACTTATATTTCAAGATATTTTGTCAACGTCAAGTTATTTGTGAAACAAAATCCATTTTTGCATTTCAGGCTGGGAACATGTTCTAATTTAGTATGGGGGAAATTTGCTGTTAGTAAGACAGTAAAAAAGACATTAATGTTAGAAAAAGATGATCTCATAAGGTCATTGGTATCATGATTTGGTATCAGTTGCTTGTAATTGTAGAGGAATTTTGGCCTATTTTTCATTACAATCTTGTTTCATTTTATTGAGGTTTTTGTCATTCACTAATGTGCAGAGTTCTTAAGGTCATTCAAGAGTACTTCAGTTGGGTTGTGGTCTGTAGTTTGACTTGGCCATTCGAAGACCATCTATGTTTTAATTTTCAGCCATTCTGGTGTATATTCACTGATGTGCTTTGCATCGTTGTGCTGCTACATGGCCAAATTTCAACCAAGTTTTAGCTATTGCACACTTGCCCTCACAATTTCCTCTAGAGTACTCTAGAGAGTTTGTAGCCAACTCAGTGACTGAAAGCTCCCTAGTTGTTGTCGATTCAATACTAAACCAAATCACTCCAGAAGTCTTGTAGTTTCTTCAGATGCAGCTCTGCAAACCTCAGTCATGCGTTCACATTCCTGACAATCCTACTAACCACACTGTACTTCTTCTGTTTTCTAATTGCTTTGTCATTGAACTTAACATTAACATTCTCACAGGGACTTTTAAGGTCTTAAATGTAACTATTGAATTTTCTGCATTTCTCTAAGAATTGCACATTTTGATCGTCAGGTAAATTTGCTGTGATGTCCACCACTGGAAATATTGACAACAGTCTTGAATGCTTTTTACTTCCGAAAAGTCTTTCCTGCTGTACAACACTGAAGTTCACATTCTTTGGAGATACCCTTTCAACATTTAACAGGATAATATGCACTCCTCTAAGAACACAGTTTATGTACTGCCAACCTAGCATTATGTTTGTATGCATCTAAATGATCAAGACCAGCACACTTCCAAAACATTTGTTTTTACAAAGGCTATGGCACCTGCTGATGATTGACTGCAGTGAATCTTCTTAAATCCGGTGGAACCAGAAATGATCTACTGCTATATTCTCTATATGTCTGAGGGTGTATATGTCTGATGCTAAGATCCACTGCAATCAAATGATTTCTACTTTTATTTATTTATTTATTAATTGCAAAAAAACATGATTAAAGGAAGGGGTATTACCTTTGCACGTGTCTTTTAGGGCACATGATTCTGTTTAAAATCTTTAATGCACTTGACAAAATGTCTATTCTCAGGAGACATGAGCCTAATGAATCAAAAGAAACTGTACTTCAAAAACAGTCTTTGATCAGGCATACAGAAAATGAATATTCTTAGAGACTTTTCCTAAACCCTTAGTGTTGAAATGAGAATGTTAGTCATAAAATTCTCATTTCAACAGCAGTGAATATACTGAATATAATACCTTCCCATCATAGTAGCAGCATCGAAATCCCATGACACATTACCAATATAACATCACACTTCTACAAAAATGCACTTAATTTGCTCTATTTAGAGCACATCCTTGGAGTAAAAGTGTTTGTGTGTATTTCCATCTTTGCTGGTGTTATGGAGCGAGAGTGTCATTACTGTGCTACATTTGCAAGAGACCAAGAGTAAGTATGTCTTTGTGTGCCTCTCTGGAAGGAGAAGAAAGCGGGTCATGTTCCTGGCTGCCAGTTCCTGTTCCTCTGCATTTTTATATGTCTATAAAATATTTACAACAATTACAATGAGACTTCATCAAGTATTTACAGCAAACTTGCACATACCTCAAACAATGTGACTTGAGATATGAAGTGGGTTGATAATAATTCAATTATAATAATTAAAAAATTAATAAATAAAAAGGTACAAAATCCTGAAATTACATACATGACACACTCAAAAGATTTAAACTCTAAATACTTAGTCAGGATAGGGATATTAACATATAGAACACTCTTTTACCTTCATAAACTCTGAGACATTTAGACTCTTCACTTCATATTTGTGTCCCAAGTCACTTTGCTGTACAATTGAACTGTTGATTAGCTTATGTTGGGTTGCAGAAATCAGTACAAAATAATTTATCACCTAGTTTAATTACATGGAAGATACTGTAACTGTATATATTGTCCTTTTTAAATAACATTTTAACCGTGGCTCTGACATAATCTCTTGATGGAATAATTTATAATCAAATTGTGAAAACCTTTACTCCAGTGTGTTTCTGTCATTAATTTCAGCTGCACCGAAGGATGAAGGTAGTTTGTGTCTGTCACAGCCTCAGGTGAGAATACAATAATATTTCTGATATCAGAACAAAATAATCCATTTCCATCTTCAATACCTGTTAAATCATATACAGGGTAGTCACAGTGGTCAACGGGGGCCTATACCGACTCATTACATATTACTGCCCTGGACAGATCATGAGTCCATCGCAGGGTGACAAATAAAGACGAACAATGGTACACGCTCACAGTCATGGCCAATTAAAAATCATCAATAAACCTAAATTGTATATTGGACTGTGGGAGGAAGCCGAAGTACCCAGAGAAAACCCACACAAGCGCAAGAAGAACAAATAAACTTCACACAGAAAGATTCCTGCTGGCCTGAAGAGTCAAAGCAGGAACCATCTTGCTATGAGGCAACAGTTTTAACCCCTGAGTGACTGTGGTGCCTTAGAATAATGTAATAACTTATGTATTTAAAAAAGCAAAATTATTAAGTTTTTTTCATGTCATGTCTCTATAGATTCTTCACAACCACTAAAATTGATAGGTAATGTAGTTCACAAATTAATCTCCTCATACATTTTCCTCTCAGAACAATGAAAAGATTCAGTGTTTCTCCTAGATGGTCACTCAATAGTCATGCTTTTATAAGCTTATGCTGGTCACAGAAATGGTCAGAAATCAAAAATAAAATATAAATACAAACCCAGATGAGACCACAAGTATGGTCTGAGCAGCTGCTTCTTCAAAATGCCACATTCCAAAAACTTGATTCCAAAACCAGTCATACTCGTAGTAGAACTTTCAACAAGAAAACACACCTGTTAATGCTGCAGCATCTTAAACAACACACTTTGTCTTTATTTAGGTAGGACAGTAAATGTTGTCATCTGCTCTTGAACCCAATCCTTGTGTTCTTTTTCGGTCCCCTGTGCTGAATTTAAGAAAATGACAGATAACCCAACAGACCACAAAGACAATGGAAAGGTGAACTGATTGTTGTGATGTCCTACATTCCTAAACTGTGCATTACAAGTTTAAAGATATAGTGTAGGAAAAAGGAGAATGCTTTGGCTTGTAAAGAAATCTCCAAGAACTTTAGCTGAATGGGTTTAAGGCCTATTTAAAAACCTTTATTTTACTGAGTTGGCTGATAACTCCAAACAGTATCTGTGTTTCTTTCTCTGGCTTGTTGTCAAACTGCTCTTGACTTAGCCTGAATTATACCTGAAAACAGTAAGTGTACAGCTCTAGTTTCCAGATGAGGCTAAATGTCCCCAGCTCCTCTTTGTGTTTGTGGATATCATAGTCCCACATTCTTGTCTTCTTTGCTACTACTTTGTGTGTCTTCCTCCTCGTCTGTATATCAGTCTAAAGCCACCACATTTGTCTGTTACAGATAAAAAGGGAGTGTGCATCAAAGCCTGAAAATCAAGAAAAGTTAATAAATACCTGTTAAACACTTCCTAGAAAGCTTTTTCACTGAGTTGCAACTGTCACTCTATATAGATGCACTAGTGCCTCAGAATTTCCACAGTCAGTCTCATGATCTTTCAGTTCAGGGAGTTAAAGTAGTCTCTCTTGTGAGTTCCATGGGACTTTTTGGAAAGGTTTTCCAAAATGCAGGTACACCACTTTTTTTTTTTTTTTTTTTTTAAGAGTGCATTGAGTGATATGAATCACTTTCATTCCAGTTTGTAGACAGTTGGGTCTAAATCTATTACTTGCATTTTGGTTTGAACCAAAGAAACTGTTAAATGTACATGAACTCTCACTCATGCTGCAGTTCAGTTTCCACCCACAGAGAAGTCATGTCAACAAACACACCATCCAAGTAAGGCAGGAAATTTATACCCACCTTCTCCTTAAGTGCTACTATAGGCTTTTTTTCCCCCTGATGCATAACATTAAATCTACTTTCAGCCCTGATTAAATCCCTAAACAGTACTCATAAAACTGTTATGTTAAGGCCTTAGACTAGTAATTGACATAGCAACAATTGACATTGCAGTGACTCGATATGTAATGTATGATTTTAGAGTCAGAAGTTGTATATACCCTATAGCTAAATGATAAAAAAAATAAAATAAAAAAATAAAAATATTCAAGTTTAGAATTCATGTCGGTTTGAGCTAACTGAAAAATAGGCTGTAGGCAGAAAAACTCAAATAGATAAGGACAGAAAAATTTAAAAAGAGAAATCAGGTGGATTGAGTGATAGAATAAGACAGAAAGTGCCAAAATTAAAGAAATGGGGAGAGAGAAAGTAGGTGGGAGATAAAAGAGTGACAGAGAAGGCTGGTAGCATTACAGCAGGAGCAGGAATTATTCTTTTCTTACTCAAAAAGTCATGCAGGTTAATATCAAAGTCAGTGCTATATATTTCAGTCAGTATAGGTCAAAAATAGCTAATTATTATACTTTCAGGTTAAATTTGTTACTGCTCTTAAAAAAGCACATTTCACAGAAAATGCAAAGAAATTTACTAGATATTTTTTTCATCTACACATGCATGTAACTAGAACAGATATGTGTTAATTCATCAATTAAAGGGCTTGTTAAAGATAAGTATAAAGGATGCAAAGGGTGAAAAGAAAAGAAATCTAAACAGACAAATGAATGAAATTAGTGTTCGGATATTAACTAATTTAAATTATAATATACTTAATACAATAGCTCATCCAGTATTTGTCATACAGCTTCACCCCAGCAAGCCAAGGAGCTGGGGATTTATGACAGATACTTTGAACACCTCGAACAACCAACAACCATTACACCTCCCAAAGGAAAAACTACCTAAAATGACAAATCACTTTTCTGTTCTCTTCAGTGCCTCCTCCCCTTTTTCCTTCTCTCCCTATGTGCTCCTGCTACAGCAGAGCACATAGATTTAACATGACACATCGCTGTAAGTGACAAAAACATCAGTCACATCAGTGCAACAAACTACAGGTAAGGAAGATGAGGAGAGCAAACTGCAAAAAAGGCTGTAGATGTTTTGGTAAATCAGGAGAAAGAGAAAATATCCTGCACGGGGGAGAATAAGACAAAATGTAAAATTTGACCCATTTGCACTTGATTAAATTTATCTGGGGACCTTCGTTAATTTGTAACAAACACGGAGGATGTCTGTGATAATAACCCTGTGTGAAGTTTACTGTTACTGTGGCAACTTAAAACAGGCCAGTATACCGTTTTCCGATTTTGTCATCTGTCAAGAAGTTATTTATAGTCACTGAAATCAAACTCTTGATTGTCTGATCAAATGTCTTTAACTCAATATTTAAATTTAATGTTAAGCAAAAAGGTTTTGTTTTGTTTTGTTTTTTTTATAAAACGCAAGACCTTGATGTCACTTGAATGTCAGTCAATTACACTAAAACACAGACTTCACTTATCCAGTGGAATGAGCTGAACTAAATGCAGATGTTGGGATGCAATTTTAGAATTACCGCAGGTCCAGTGCAAATAGTAAATTTGTCAACAAATGCATCAAACAGTCAATAAAATGTTTAAAAACAATGTTCCAAAGAAAGATTGGAAGGAATTTTAATATCTCTGCCTCAACAGTGCATTATATTTAGCACTTTAAAGCTTGAGGTTGAATTTTGTTGTGCAAAGGGCAAGGCTGGAAGCCTGTACTGGAAAACTGTGATTTCCAATCCCTTAGCTGGTATTGTATGGAAAACAATCATTTACCAATAGCTGATATACCCACACAGACAAGGCATTACTTTGAAACAAACTTCGTTTAGTACTATCAGTGTAGAGCAAATGGGACAAAACTTTGTTATGCAAAAAGGAAGTCTTACATTGTCTGGAGATGGCGTCCATGCCTCTAGGCTTGGAGACATCCGAGGTGGACTATCACACAGAGCAAATGTACATTGTTAGTTTTTGTTTTTGTTTTTCTTTCAAGAGTTTGACATTTTCTTCACTGGACCAGTAAAGAAAATGTCTGTTATTAGCAGCAGGTCAAAGAACCAGGGTCTGAGATGGTATCAGAACCTTTGGCAAAGGGAACTTACACCTCTGAACCCCATTTTCCCTGTTTTATATCCCATCTTAACAATGATTTTTAATCTTGGACTTAACACATATTAAGAGTTGTTCACTTTGGCCTCTGTCATTTTCTCTTATTCTTTCTGGGAAATCTTTTTGTTTATTTTTCTTTAACTTTATTCTCTTTTGTACAATATGTAGCACTTCAGTCAAGTCCCTTATTTTTACTAGCTATGTAATAATAAATAAAGACTGAATTGAATTAGACTGGATTTGATTATGCGATGGTAGCATTAATACAGAAAAAAACATTGAGGTTTACAGTAGCATATGCTGTACCTCTTTCAGTAGTAAATCAAAAAGGGCCCATTCATGTGAATTCCCTGCTATCACAGGCAGAACTAACCAATAACAAATTGTTGTTTTTAAAGAAAACTTTGAGTTCTGCTTAATTAATGACACACCATGTAAGCTTGGATTATAAACATTTGTTATTTTCAGTATGCATATTTTTCCACCTTTATTTGTGGAAAAAGGGGCTAATTTTGATAATTGGATCAGTCTGCAGAAGTACAATCAAGTTGTTTAAGGGTTAACAACAAGCAAATCAATGTAAAACCTTCTCACCCAAACTGATTGTTAAAGAGTTTCTGTGTTTGAGTATAATGATGTAAGAGAATATGACAGAGAGAGCAATGTTTGAATGGTGAAGATGGCCAAAGTGACAGAGACAGATAGAGATTTCAAAAGGCTACCATTTCTTATCAGCAAAGGTCACTGAAGCAATTACATGACACATTGATTTATATCCCTTGAGGCAAACAGTCCCAGCACAACAAAAGCAAGTAAAACATAAAACACACTCTCACATACACACAAATAGGAATGGTATTCATCTGCTGCCCACCACTAATTATGATTGTTTTCTGTGGAACTCTTATTGTTGGCTAAGATCATTAAGGTCCTGACCACTGGGATACAGATGTTTTCAATCTCTCCACTTCTGTTACTTCACATCATGACAAACCAGTTCATTTACTGCATAAAATCTCTATCACTCAGTCCTCATAACCATAACTTCATTTATACTCCTTTGACAAATGAATACTTTGTTAAGAATTAGGAAAAAAACAAACATTGTCACTCAACTTTATTTCTTTAACTGATGTGATGTATTCCAGTGAGGTCAAAGAAAATGTAAAAGTCAGGACAATTTACCTTTACATTTACAACAGTTTTTGACTTTTTTTTGAAAAATCAACTACACTTCCATACACTTCAAAGAAAACCCTGCAAGGCAACTGAAGTTTGAATCAAAGTAAAACAGATTTATTTATCATATAAAAAATATATAATATAATAATATAAATAAAAAATTGTAAACTCCAAACTGTAAAAACAACTATGTACACCAACTGTAAACTCCAAACAATTACGTATACACTATTTTTTCAACTGCTTGTCGTGCAACAACTGGAAACAGTTCTTGTTGGGAGTGAGACACAGGGGCATGGGATCTTCCTCAAATATAATTTTCAGAACTTCCTCCATAGGAAGTCTTTGTGGACGACGTCCTGCCATTTTTTCCCCACTACTATTTAAAAACTGCTCACAAAATTTTAAAAATACCAAATAATGTCCGCTATCAACCGGCCGTGACATGCCCTCATACACTTTAAATTGTGCGCCCTCGTCTCACATGCATACATATGCTGTTACGCATGCTAGCAATTGTTGGTTGCGCAGGCTCATAACTTGGCAAGGGAATGGCCGATTTGGATGGTTGACACCTTGTTTGAATCGTCAGAGCCAATAGATTTGAGGGGCAGTGTCGAAATTTGTGCCAGACTCACCAACGGCAAACCAGGAGGACGCGAATGCCTCATGTCTGAAACGAACGTCAATGCATTCTTCTGACACAGAATGCTCCTCAAACAAAACAGAAGTTGGTTTTAAGGAGACTTCAGTTGTAAACAAATATGGATATATTGGACTATCTGAAACCAGCGTTTATTGCTCTCAAATACAACTTTTCATCACAAAACAGCAACGGTAAGACAGAATTTTTGTTTGTCACTGTAAACAAGCGTTATTTTACCTTTGCATTCATTGTGTGTGTTTTACTGAGTTTTTGTAATAGAGCTACACTTGTGGTACCTCAGAGTCTCAGCTTTCATATGAGATCTCATTTGCTTGTGTAACAATAAGTATCAGAGCGCTAGCAATGGAAACGTGGCGAGTGGGTTGACTTTTTGATGCTATACAGATTTTGATATTTGATGATTAATTGGCTTAGTGTTGCAGTTGTGTTTGGTGTGTGTAAATATGACTTATATGTGCTTGTAGTGGAGGTTCCTCTGTTTAATTTGATGTACAGTGTGACTATATTTGTTCATGATTAGTCCAGTCTTTTGTGCTGTTTGTTGCGGAGTGACCCCAAGGTCCCCCCAACAGGGGACTTCAGAGTGGAAGAGGTTAAGAAAATTGTCTGACAGTAATTGAACTTGGTTGTGATCTGAGTTTGCTGAGGTGAAAACACTGATACCAACTCCTCAATAGGAAAAGTAGCTATTGGCTGTTCTAAAAGTTGCTAGAAGACACTAAATGACTATAACTAGAGGTATAAATGGCTTTGTGTCCACATTCTTTTGGTTTATTTTACAGCATTCTCACAGCCATTCTCACATTTATTAAGCAGAAGTTGCTTAATAAATGTTTGCAGTTGTGGATTCTACCTATGGAAGTGTATCTAACCTTGTCCAAAACATTCTGAAGGGACAGCTGTTGTGTATTTGAAGTGGTTCTCTCTGAGCAGAGTGGGCTTCATCATGCAAACATCCAGCAGTCTGCATAAGACAAAACAAAAAAACATTGATGTGAGTGCCATCTTCTACATTATACAACAATATTCACTGAATAGTGAATATTGTTGAAGAAAGACAATTCCTATTTGATGGCATCAGTCTTCTATCAAGCACATGATGTTGTGCACACACAGCACCAATGTATTCAGAAAACGTGTTTTGTTTTGCAGAACCTAGATGTTCAGTATTACATCATACTGAGAGATCAGCATAGGTGGCATCTCATAGCTTTATTTATTATTTGAATATTTTTTAATAGAACAAACAGGGAAAAGGAAAAAAAATAAAACCAATTGTACTCACAGAGGTTACAGACCTAGAAGTGACTATGCTCTGCAGAGAATATTGTGGCATTCAGCTATGACTGAAACATGTTAAGTGATTAACACAACAGATTAATCTGTAAGAAATTAAGACAAGAATAATATAAGAAATATCCAGTTGATTTATAACATCAAGTTATGGAAATGTATATTGATGTAAGAGTTGGACTCTGACTCATAACCGAAATTGTGGCACTTCTCTGGATGGGACCTGGGGGCAAGACATGCAAAGGGGAAGGAGAATGACAGAAAAGGAATTAACTTATGTTAAATTTGGTGTAATAAGCCTATTTCATTTTGGAGTGACATCAGATATGAGTTACATTTTAAAATTGAAGATCAGGTACTTCAGAGAAGTGATCTTCTTCATCTCTCTTTTTCTCTCCCTCTCCCTCTCATATTTCATTTGTTGGTTCATTTTCAGGCGAGCTTGTGTGATTATTCAACACCAAAGCTCATCTAAAACTCCTTCACATTATCTCTACTAGAGCCAGGTTCATGCTGATGTTGATGGACATTTTGTTGGTCCAAATGGGGCTGAGTTTATAAAGCATATCTGAATGATTCTAATTACCTCAGGGATCTAAATTTTGCCTGAAGAAAATGAATTGAAAATGATAGCTTTTCAAAGCTGATTTTCATCATTTCATTCAATCAGGAAATCTTGAAGAATTTTGACATTGGCTCATGTGTTTTTGCTCCAAAATGTCAAGTCCAAATGGTGTCATCCTGTACCATTACTGTAGCTCCATCTGGCACCACAGAGAAAAACTCCAAACTTCCGCTCCCAGATTCAATCAAGACATTTTCAGCCACATGTCTGCCACCCTCCCCAAGGCAAAGTGTGTGTACTCACCAGAAGGCAAAGTAATTTTATTCTACTACTGAGCCAAAACTAGCCCTTAAATAAATGTGACTATACTGTAGACATGCTCACTCTAAAACATATACATAAGCACATTAAAACACATTTTTAAATCTAAAAGAATACCACCAAGCTCCAACTTCAGAAGAGATAGAAATAGAAACAGGTCTTGTAAAATAGTGTGTCATATGTTAGAAGTATTCTGCAGTGAAGATACTTATACCATACGTGAAGATGATGGCATCCATATGATGCTGGCCAAATTTATAAACATCCCGTCTTAAACACTGATCCTTGATCTTCTTGGCACTTGATGAACAACTAGCAATTACGTTATACTGAACACCAAACAGCTCATTGAAATACACAACAAATCAACATTTCACACACTTAAAGCTGAAAATAGTAATCCTCCACACAACATTCTGACATAAAAAATTCAGCTACTGTCACCTAATGTAGCAGTCAATGACTGACTCATTTATTTGAGAGGTAGTATTTAATTATTACTGAGGTTTTGAGTAGATTTAATTGACTCTCAGAGAGGCACCTTCACTTTCAACTGATTCCCTGGTCAAAAACAAAGGAAAACTGAATTAATTTAAGCTACAAAGGTGGGAAAGTAGCAAGTGTTTTAACAGACCTCGCGGAGTTTGTGTCTGTGTGCACACAAAGCCACACACAGTGTGCCTGTACAACAGCAGTTGTGTATATTTACAATAAGGGCCAATTTTCAACCAAACAACAGCAAGTTAAAATAAATTAGAATGTCAAAACTAATTCAGCGATGAAACAATCATCTGTAGGGGGGCTGGGTTTGTAGACAGAACAAGACAATCTCCTTTGTCTGCCTGTTTTTTCCTCAATAAAATTATGACCTTTTTCTAATCAAAACTGCTTGTTTACCCTGCCTCATCCAGTCACCTGTGCACAATACTGCACTCTAATACTATAACACAATAATATCTATGGCAGCTGTAAAGAAGAAAAAAAGACATAGGACTAAATGGTGGTGAGCAAGGGATGGAAAACACATGAAGAGGTATAAGAGGCCAAAGACATCCTTAGTATGTGTACATGCATAATTTAGTCAGGCTGCAGCTAAAGCTTAACAAAGTTGTTCAATTAATTGGACTCTTTTTTTGTCTCGACATACAAACACTAAATGAAAATTGTTTTACCTACCAAAGTATGTCAGACTCCTCCACAATAGGTGCTGATAATACACAATAGATGTAAATATAATGTTGCATGTAAACAATTCACTCCAACTAAACTGACCTAGTACATGCAGAAATTAGCAGGACTTCACCAAAATTTATTGGGATATGTAAGTCCACTGAGAAAATGAGAAGATTGGTTTACTTTGATTTAAAATTATGGTTTCAGTCAAACAAATCTAATAATTTGAATTTTTCTTTTCTAACATTATGTAAAAAACACTGACTGTTACGATGCTTGTGCTGAAATACAGGCCGAAAGTGAAGAGCATGTTCTAAGGAAAGAGTGAATATGCTAATGTGAATTTTCTCTAACCTCTTTGAATCAACCATGGATTTTGGTTGTTGGCCCAAATATGTTCTCAAGTTTAAAAATCATCAACCCAAAAATCATCAGAAAACTGTTAAATCTTTTCATATCATTAAATTTATTTTCACTCTTTTTTAACGTCTCCCTTGACAATTTGCCTCACTAAAGAATGTGCACAAGAAATATTCTGACTCATATCAGGGATCAGTGCTAGTCAGAGAGTAACATGGCTGATATATAAATGCACGAATGCAACTATTATTAAATAATATAACAAATGTTCATTTTATATATATATATATATATATATATATATATATATATATATATATATATATATTCTGCTTCTTGAGATAACAACTGTTATCTCAAGAAGTCAGTCAACCTGAATAGGCAGAGAAAACCTGTGCGCAGTGTTGGTTTTTTTTTCAATTCATTCTGCAGAATTACTGTGCTGCTTCTCGGCTCAATAAGAAAAGAAGGCTACTTCAGCTATAATACGTAATATATAAGTGTTACAAATTTCTAAGAGCTATACATCGTAGTTTGTATGCATTTCCATTTGTTAACAAAAAGGGAAAAACTCACTAAGATCAGCAATAACACTAAAGCCACTTCAGGTAAAATGAGCGGTAGAAGTGATACTGGTAAAACCGTTATCTTGTTAGTCTGAACGTGCCACTTACCTAAAAATCTTTGTAAGTGTAACCTTGTAGTTTATTATTTTTAATTATGTTTAATGGTCATGTTAAATGCAAGACTACTGTTATGGGATATATGGGTATATTGGTTATACATTTTATATTGAAGTTATACAATATGGTTCTATAATATGTTTATATAATTATCACCTGCAATATTTTATTTTAGTGTTTTATATTGTTGCGGATGCTATCTTTTCAAATGTTTTAGTCAAGACTTCTCTTCTGTTGGTGGATGAGTTTTAGTACCACCTTTTTCAGTGCTATGGAAGAGGTAAAAAAGGTGACACTATGTATCCATTCTCTGGTGTTTATCTTTCATTGTTCTGAACTGTCAGCTGGAGTAAACTGGTCTCACTGTCCTGGCATAGCGGTGCTTTTTATTTGAAGCCCAAATAATTTGTAACTTGTCGCAACTCTCCCTCTGAGAATGACACTGTAAGCAGCACGATCCAGAGAGACATAACAAAGACAGTTGTTCATGGATTTGCTGCCATATTTTCATGATAATGCTAAGACCAAATAAGAAAAACGTTTTTCTCTATGGAAAACCAGACTGAAACTGGCAGTTAAAGCATGTGCAGAATGACAGCAGCTAAATATTGCTACAATACTTCTCACTTGTCTAAGTAGAGATGCCTTGGTATACTGGCTGTCTTTACCACCAGATGTGCAACAGGACTATGAAAAATGTGCAGCTAGAAAGTTTTTGGAAGAAAACAATTCTTGATGCATTTTTAGACTTTTGTAAATACAAAACAGCACCTGCCTAAAGAACCTTTGGACGTTTATGCTTCAGAAATCACTAGACTAGTAAAAGAGGCTTTTACTAGCTATTGCCATGGAAAACTTCAAAAGGTTTTTTGCTGGTCCAGACATGATTTTTCAAGCCAAATGTCATGAGCACAGACAGCTATGTTGGAGGATGCTTTAGCCGTTGCATGCAAATGGGCGGCTTTGAAACTTCTTCCTCCTCTTGTAATGGCACCTGCACTCATTAACTGCTGCACTCCTACACCACAAGAGGAACTGCTTGCAGCTGTAATGTCAACCAAACAAAACAAAGCACAGCTGGACCCATCTGCTGGACTTTCTGAGATTGTTTAACAGCTCTCCAGTGATCTTCCTGCTTTCTGGCTGTAAGTTTCTCAGCTGTGATGAAATCCTGACTTTCCAATGCAACACTGCAGTCATCTGATTCCTGCTTCCACCCACAAATACAACCCAGGTTCTCAAAACTTCTCAAAACAAAAGCAGAAGGCTCAGTATGACAAAAAGGTTATATTTCATCCTCATCAGCTAGTTCTAGCTAGTTCTCCTGGATGACCCATCACATAAAATGAATAAGTTCCTCCCAGATGGAAGGTGACCTATGTGATTCAGCGATGCATGAGCAGTAGGGATACCCAGGAGTTACATATGGCACCAGGGATCCACATAGTGTATGTTCACAGCCATGGGTTGTTCATCACAATAGACTAAAAGCTTACAAAGAAGCTTTTCTAGCTACCCTTCTTGTGAGACAGGCTTCTACTCTGCCAACTGGTGTGAACACAGCCCCGGCAGCTTTATCAGGGGCCCTACCTTTTCAGCCTCCCACTCCTCCGTACATACCTGATTGAGCTAAGAGGCAAGCCATACTTACCCTCAGCAGGAGTGCTGCTAAACGCAGTATGCCACCCTTTCCTCCCCACTTGTTTTGTACATTAGCTCCCCCCTGCCCTTCCTCACTTTATATCCCCACATGCCCCACTGTGCCCCAGTCCTTCTCTCAGGAGTTTGTGGACCTCATGTCTCGCATTGGCCCCCAGATCAAGCTTCCACTCAAGTACAGGGACTTTGTCACTTAATAGCCTATGAATGACTTTGAACATCCCGGTCCCTCCTGTGTGATATGTTTATTTTTAGCAAGGGCGTATTGATATGGTGCTGTTTCCATAAGTCCAATCCACACTTCCAGTATCACACACTTCTGAACTCCCTCAGATGTTCTTTTTCCATTCCTTTATTGATCAGAGCTCTCTAGCAGCATGAAGAAGACCACTTAGTGCTAAGATGGTTGTCATTTTAAAAAGATATCAAGCAGTATGTACAGTTTATTCATTAACTAGTGTCATTCTAAAGTGATCTGTTCTCTTTCTAAAGAAGTTCAAATTAAACAATATTTGCCTTCACACATGGTGTCACTTCAGGAGATTACACACATTAATAGATACAGTTATTTTCCCTTTCGTTGTTGATTGGAACAGCAGGAAAAAGCAAAATTTCATTCCAGTCTCTGTACAAGAAATATCTTGTTGTCATGCTTAGGTATGTGCACCTTCACCTCTACAGGCAGAAACAACATATAACATAACTTTGGAATAATATAAATTCAGATAGAATGTGAAGTATGAGAGGGAAATAAATCATATTTGATATATCCATCAGCAAGCACTGACTAAATAAAGAGGGGGGAGGTAGTGTGATGAATGCATGGATGAGTGACATTTCTGTTTTCCTTTTTATTTTCCCTGTTGTAATTCCCATTGCTCTGCTTCCATATGCATTTAACTGATGGCCAAAGCCATCTTGAAAACATTCATCAAACAGCAACCCACTTTTCAAAGAAGTTGATATGGGCATGTATTTGGAGAAATAAGAGGTTATTGAATATCACTAATACATACAACTAAATTATTTTTGTGTGATGCTAATTCATAATGTTATTTGCCTAAATAAATAAACACCAATTGAAATAACAACCACAACAACAACAACAATAATAATAATAATAATAGTCTTGAAGGTGAGTGCTGTTTAAAGATCTTGGTGAAATTTTAAGGAATTAATTAGCATTTTATACAATTAGTTATGAATTCTCTGTAAATCGGCTACATTCATTGTTGCCTTGACAATCAGCAGTATTCATACAGATTCATCCACTTATCTGTTTTTCTATTAATGCTTAATCTCGTTTGCTGATGCAAGGTGGGTTAAAGCATATAAAAAGAAAAAGGAGAAATGAAAACAAATATTGCACAAACAATTTGGAGAGTTAACAATCAGTACATTTAAATTTTCATAGCAAAGAGGGTGTCAACATTTTATATTTAGAATCTGAGTGTGGTCCACAGAGAAGGAATATGAAGTCTACATGCTTCACCTCCCGTGTATAGATGGGAGCAAAACTAGGTTCCCCGGTATCTCTGTGTACCTGTGTACTGGAGAACAAATATCTTCAGAGAGGAAGAAAAAATGGCGTATTTGAAGGACTTCATGTCACCCCAGATTGAACTCTTGATGTTTTTGTGATAAGCTTGCTTACATGTACTGAGTTGGTGATGTACTATTGCACAAACAATTTGGAGAGTTAACAATACATTTAACAGTACATTTAAATTTTCATAGCAAAGAGGCTATATATTAAGTATATTACTGATCATCTGGCAATATGTACAGTATACATGATACATGGTACAGAGGATTATAAATTAGATAGCAGGGAACTTAGGTACAAGGAAATTCAAATGATATGATATGGGATATGAATGTTATCCTGACTGAACTTCTTACCTTACACTGCATGCTGTAATCAATGTCAAAACTGGGTTATAAGATTTAGGTCATATCCGTGTTAACAAGAACCTACATCAGGAGGAGAAAAACATACAGAACAGAAACACGATGAGCAACAACATCAGACAGAGTCACAACAGAAGAAAGAAATACAGTATAAGATTATTTAAATTTCTTACATTTTTTATGCAGCACCTATTAGAACACAAATTCTCCAGAGATCCAGAGCATGACAACTAAGCAATTATGAAATAAACAATGACAATTAAAAACTGACCCACTGGGAGAAAAACCTTAAGTCAAACAGTGGCAAGGAAAAACCTCTTTAAGAGGAAAGAAACCTTGAGTAGGACCTTGATCTTAAGGATGGATTGTCCTGCCAAAGGCCAGCCACGCAGAGCAGGAAAAGGAAGATAGAAAACAGAAAAAGAAGAGTAGAGAGAAGATAATGATGCCACATGTGGCAGCGATCAACAAAGAAAATGAAGGGCGAGACAAGGACATACATCCACTATGCTTACACAATGAAGAGAACAAAACTCAAATCAATACACTATGGTAATCTGGCCCATGCATGTCTTGAGATATACCATAAATAACACTTACCAGTGTCTTAATTAAACCAAAAGTGCCAAAGATATACTAGATTTCGACTACTATCTATAGTTAACCTAATAAAACAGGCTTCTTACAAAAGATGAAATAGATCGAAACCTTATATGGCTGCCACCATCAAAAAGTAATATTTTCTGTAAAAGCTGTCTTCTAAAACCTTTTTCTCAGTTCCTGAAGAAACCCTTCAACTTTTGATGTAAAATTCTGGCTCATGTATGTATATATGATAATCTAAAAGTTTATCATATCATATGAAAGATTTCTTGGAACTATTCAAATCACTTGGTATTTTTTTTAGAAAGCCTGTTACCAAGGAAGAAGCAATTAATGACCAAACAATAAATAACTTAAACAGAATTAAAACACTAGTCAATGATGGCAGTGTACATACGGAATATGTCACACAGTGGACTAATAAATGCGTCATGGATTGAGCTTTAGGTCACTGTAAAGGTATTGTGACCATGTTCACAGATCACTAACATATTAGAGCCAAGGCCTCTCAATAAAAGCTGGAAGAGACCATGACATACTGCAATCATCATGCAGATAGACAGACAGATAAATAGGCTGCATAATACTTGCTTCACTAATATCAATGGTTCATGCAGCATAAGGCAACACAATCTTATAGGTACGGAAGCACAGTTTTTCTTTATTACAGCTGTCAGTCATCACTGTAATTATCAGCAGCAATAGGGAACTGTCTGCACATGCAGTGACACACAATGTATCATCAGTTGTGTGATTATGGTGTATGGAGAGAAAATCTTGCAGTCAGTAATGTGTCTGAATAACAAGAATCATAGTAAGGGAATATTATGCCAGTAAGATATAAAGATATAGCCTTGAAAAAAAATGGTGTATCAACCCATCATTAACTCACATACTGTGTATGTAAATGTATGTGCTCTGTGTCTGCTTCATGTCAGACTGAACCACTTTTAATATGAAAGTCATTGTCTAACTTTATTCTGTGTCTCACAAACAAAATTATAATTAATAATTGCTATTATTATCAATTTTGCCTATCAATCCATCCATCCTTTAAACTCCACTTATCTGTGTCCAGGTTACAGGCCAGCAGCCTGAGTAACAGTCAGAACTCCCTCTTTTCAGCACCTCTCCAGGTCTTTTAGGGGTACCAAGGCACACCCAGGCCAACTGAAAGATGTGATTTATCCAATATGTTGAGTGTCTAAGTCAGGGCCTCCTCCCAGTTGGACATGCCTGAATCACCTCCATCAGTAGGTGTCTAAAAAGCCACCTTAAACTGTTTTGATTGGGCACCTCAAACAGAACAGTACAATAGTACAAAAACAGAACAGTTTGAAGTGGCCCAAACCATCTCAAACTGTTCTGTATGTGAAACAACAGCAACTCTGTTCTGAGTTTAGTCAGTCCCTGAATGACTGAACTTTTCACCCTCTCCCTCAGGGAGAGTCCACCCAACTTAGGATGGGAAATTAAAAAAGGAAAATGATGGAGCCATATTTTCATGTCCCAGATGCAAGTCACCAGGTCCCCAGCCAGTCTTGTTGGCAGAGTGTTGGGTCCCAGCCAGGCTCATGCTGAATGAATGATGTGGGGTTACCCTTGTGTGAGCTCTTCACCTCCATTTGGGTTGGGTTCATTGTGCTACGTGCAGCAGCCAAATGGCTGCAGTACAATGCTGATACATATTTGGTTTGAGGTGTTGCATCAAAAACAACAAACTTCTCAATTTACCCGGTGATCTATGTACTAACCTTTATCTATGGTCATGAACTTGACTTAAAGATTGAGTTTGTCAATACAAGCCGCTGAAATTAACTACACAAAGGATGGATGGACTTACCCTTTGGCATATGGTGAGGAGCTCAGTATACAGTCACAGTTTCTCCAGACCAAAAGAAGCCAGCTGAGTTGGTTTAGACATCACCAGGCAAAGTGCCTGGTGATGTCCACATCCAAGACACATTTCCTGCAGACCCAATGATTTAATGAGGACATGATACCTCTCATAACAACTTAGTGTACTCCTCAACAGAGCTAGAGAAGGTGACCAGGGAGTAGAATATCTCAGTAACTCAGACTGCAACAGTAGCAACCCAGAAATGGATATGTGGTAAAAAAAAAAAACAAAAAAAAAACAAACAAACAAAAAAAAACAACAAGTAAATGAAAATACAATAAATAAAAATAAATGGATGGATGGAGGATTTTTTTGTAGTAAGTGTGTAATTAGTTTTTATATGTCTGTGGTGATAAAAGTTATTCATCTGTGTGAGACACTTCAACCACCTCCTGTATTTATTTGAGCGTTTGTATGTGAGTGTTATGTATATTTATTCATGTGAGTTACAGTTTGTTGGACATGGAGGATAATTGTGGCTTTTACTGACTGCTGGAAGCAGGTGGTGAACCATCTGGTGACAGCAGGTAAGAGAGGAGGATGGAGGGGTTTTGGGAAAAGAGGAGTGCTGAGTGCAGGAGGAAGGGATGGATGCATCCCTCCATCAATCACACATGGATGAACAGCAAGCACAGGGGCAATGGGAGCGATTACAAGATGGTGTTGAGGAGAGAAGAGAGTGAGAGATAAAAGATGTGTTGAGTTATACTGAGCATTCTCTGATCATCACATGAGAATGTGGTTGTATGAAGGCTGAGGAAAAATGACAGAAATATACTGGTAAAAAGACAAATAAAAGGAACCTACTCTAAGGATACTGTCACATTCCATGGTCTTTTCTGCACCCATGCTTTATTGACCCCTAAAATTTGGTTCCTTTAGCTAGTATAAGTCCTTCATTCCCTGCTCAAACATAGAACAATTCGTGGTCTCTGTTGCGATTGGAAGAGGTGTGCTTGATCACCATACAGCTGCATATGTACGTGCATGAGGAGTAGACAAATAATATGCATGATATGTATTCTGTACATCATGATGAAGAGAAAGTTGTCACTGCGCATAATCTATAAATTCAAAGGTGTGAGATGGCTTTATCCGACCAGTAAAAAATTAAAATAAAGGAATTCAGTAGTTGCCATTAAATTTTCTGTGCTGCATCTCACGGTTCCAATTAACTGAAAGTAAATAAAAAGAGTACATAAAATGATGTCTAACAATATGATGATAGTTGTTTATGCAGCTATTGTGCTCAAGCACAGTTAAAACTCAAATAATGTCAGTGCAGGCAAGTGGGAAAAAGGGAAGGGCCAATCATGCCTGGACAGAAAATAGTACAGCCAGCCTACTGTGAGTGTTTAGTTAAAAAATATTAATTAAACTATTAAGCAACACCATAGGCCCTTGCATAGTGTGTGCATTTGGATGTAATGAATCAATTCATTGTTACATAATATTAGGGCCCTGTGAGAGACTAGTTTCTTCATTTCACTCCTTCCCACTTGTGATGAATTTCACATTATTACCACCCAGGCCTACAGCATGTACGTGTTTGTGTGTGTTCTTTGCATGCCCATTTGAACTAGATTACCGACCATTACCACCTGCTCCTGGACATTCTGATTATTTACAAAATAGTTCCACTAAGTTTATCCTTCTGTGTTCAATTAAATGTGACAAACCCTTATGAGGAAACTCTACAGAGTTTTTTTTGTTTGTTTGTTTGTTTTTTTTTCACTTTTTTTTATTATTTTCAGCAGCAATCTGGAAAAGCAGCAAACCCTTTGGTACTTAGAGATTTTTTGCTGATATTTTACAATAGTGCCAAGACTAAACTTTAATAAGAACCCAACATGAGTCTGAATAAGCTTAAATAATACCTCTGAACTTTGAATTTGCCAGATCACATGATTGTAACTCCAATAAATGAGCAGTAAAAGTCAGTGAAAGCAAACCCAGATTTTTTTTCCACCCTTAGTCTTAGTGACATAGTGAGCTATGTTTGTATTTTATTGCAAATGTCTATTTTAATATATCCATATATGTGATTTCTTCACCTGCAATTCAAACTAACCAAGTACTGGAGCTGATGATACTGCAGGAACTGCTGGTTTTTTTTTTTTTGTTTTTGTTTTTTTTTGTGACCACCAATTCTCACCAGCCGTTTTATGAGTTAAATATTAATGCATCCATTGGTTTGTCAATTCCTGTTACCCCAGTGGGATTGTAATATTGTTGTCAATGCAACCGTCTTCTCAGCATACATTTCTTAAGAAGGCTCAACTTAAATAGACTGAAAATATATGAGCTACTCCTTTTAAGTGCCATTAAAGTTTCATTTAAAGGGAAATGTTTTCCCAAATTAAGTAAGGTCTCACCAATCAGACAAGCATTGACACCATTTCTGACTTTATGTAAATTCATTCTAGGAATGTTTGGATATTAGTGTCATTTCACTGTTGCTGAACTTTGTGTTCAGCAACAATGAAATGCTAGATGTTTGATTGACAGTAGAGTTATGAATAAATATGCATAAAAATTGTGTGTTGTGCGTTGGAACTGATGAGCAGGTAAGGAGAGATGTTGGAATAGATAGGCAGATAAAAGAAAAGGAAGGAAAGACATTTTAAAAAGACAGTAAGAAATATGAAAAGTTGCTACTAAGCATAACTATGTACGGTCTAATGCTTGTAAATTGTTTGTGAGTGTGAAATTATGTATAAGGACAAATCTTTTTAAACAAAAGAGAGAAAGGAGTGGCTCTTTACAATACCTTATATACAATTTACAATATACAATATTAGCCACTCTAAAAGCACCTAATGAACATGTGTTAACAAGCCCTCAAGAAAAAAAAAATACAATGTCTAAAGAAAAGGAGTTGCTGCTGTCCATCAACTGAGGAAGAATTATGAGAACATTTCTACACAGCCTCACCTATTTTAAGGTACTTCAGCAAGAACATTTACAAATGGTTAACATTCAAAAATGTTGCACATTTTTCAATAAGAGGGTGCCTCATTAAATCCACCCTCTAGGTTTGACTCTGGAATGTTACAAGAAACCCAAGAACTGCATTTAGCATCATTCAGCTTAAAAAAATTTTGTGATCCATGAAAGCAAAACTTGAAAAATAGAACACAATTATGGCTCATTTGAAAGGGTTGCCAGTAGAAAGCCTCTTCTTTCTAGAAAAGCTTTGGTTTGTAAAGTCTTTTGGAACACTCTTTTTGAAAAGACAAGAACTGTGAAGACACTTGTTTGTCCTATAATGCTGTACTTTGTTTTCTTCAAATGTGGTATTGTGTAATACTGACAAACCTCCAAACCAATTCAGTACAATTTTGACTTTTTTTTTTTTTTTTTTTTTACAGCCACTGGACCTTACCTCCTTGAAGTAACTGAAGCGATTGTGAACTCCTCTATATATCAATGTATTACAGTCAATTCAATCCAAAATACTTTATTAATCCCTGAAGAGAAATTATTTGTTGCAGTTGAATTCATGATCAATGTCTCTTCAAAGAATCATTGGAGAAGGTTATGGCTGTGGGGAAGAAGGGATCTCCTGTAGTTGTTTCTGTTGCAGTGGATCTGAAGAAGCCTCTGAAGACACTCTGTTGCCGAATCACTGTGTTGTGAAGAGAATGCTCAGGTTTATTCATGATCTTCTTAATTTTATGAACTCTCCTCCTTCACACAATCAGCTTCAGAGGCTCCAGAACATAAGAATCTTTATCAACTTGTTAAATTTCTTTAAGTCACTGGCTCTGATGCTGCTCCCCCAACGGATGAGTGCAGATGTGATTTCACTCTGCACAATTAACTTACATCTTTCTGCAAACACTGTAGGACCTAAGCTACCTCAAGAAGTAAAGTCTGCTCTCTCCCTTCTTATAAACAGCATCAGTGATGCATTTCCACTCCAGTCTGTTGTCCAGATGAACATCATGGCATTTATACTCCTCCACCACATACACTTCTTCTCCCATTACAGAAAAACCATTTGATTTAATCCTGGTTCTCTAAAACTCCACAGTCGTCTCCTTTTTTTTTCTTTGCATTCAAGATGAGATGATTATTCCCACACCATGCCACAAAATGGTCCATCAGTTCTCTGTACTCAGTCTTTTGTCCATCACTGATAAGTTCCACAACTACAGAGTCATTTGAGTATTTCTGCAGATGACAGGACTCTGTCTTATACTGGAAGTCTGAGGTGTACAGTGTATAGAGGAACGGTGAGAGCACGGTCCCCTGAGATACACCACCTGGTCAGACATACAACTATCCTGTGTCTTCTGGAGATTCTTACATAGCGGTGCAGGCTGGGTGGTAGTAAATCTACTGGAAAAGTAAAAGAACATGATCCTCATAGTGCTGCCTGCTTTCTCCAGATGACTTTGAATTCCTTGAAACAGGTATATGATTGCATTTTCAAATCCAACCCCACAACAATAAGCAAACTACAGTGGATCCTGGAAGGTACTTGTTTGCTTATACAGTGGACCAGGACTTTAATGATGTGAGATGTGGGGGCTACAGGGCTATCGTCATTAAGAGAAGATAGAAGAGACCTGTTTGGTACTGGAACAAGATGGGATGTCTACTACAGCACTAGAACCTTCCCCTGCCTAAGGATAAGGTTCAAGAGGTACTGCAGAATCCCATGTAGTTTTGACAGTTAAATCTTGGCCCATATTTAATAATTTTAAGAGGCCAATTCCAACAACATCAGAAATTCTAAAAATAACTAACAAATGAATTAATAAATGAATGAATGGTGATGTGGAGGTTTCCGTTGCTACCTCACACCAATAATCAATGTAATAAATGTTGAGGCTTCTTTGTGTTTGCATTTATATATACATTTGAATATTTCTTTGTTCCCATTCCTGCTGTAGTTTTATTTGATTTATTTTCAAAGAAAGTATGAATCAGAAGATGTTGTGGTTTTTTATATGCCGCAGTTATCTGGAACAGACAGCTCCCGTATGTAGCCTGATAGATTTTTGTCTCCAGTTTCTCTACAGCTGTCCCCTGGTACAGATGAGAAACAAAACAAGCTATATCTAAAAAGTTAAAACAAAAGCTATAATATAAAAACTGAACAAGTGTGTGAATGACGTTCCATGCCAGTTATGTGTTGCTGCTTAAATTTTGTAGTTGTTGTCTTCCTTCTTTCTCAGTCACTTATTTATTTTCAGCTATCTGTTTTTATGTTTTCATAGTGAACCACATTACCAGTATCTTTGCATTACCAATACAATACTGTCCATGGCTCACACCAACAAATTCTGGGCACACAAAACCAGCAGCGTATTAGGTCACATGAAAGGCCATGATCCCCTGTCAGACAAATCGCAGAAGACAAATCCCACATCATCATAGGAGTCATAATTGTTACAAAGTAACAACATAACACACATGCTCTATGTGTGATCAGGACTAAAAAAAAAAAAAAAAAAACAACAAAAAAACTTCTTTTTCTTATTTTTCTGTTTAACATATAATATGTTTTTGGTTTATATTTATAGTTCTCTGTAGTAGTTCCTGTATTTTGAAACTCTAAAAAAAAAAACAAAAAAAAAAAACAACAACAAACAAAAACAAAAATACTGCTAGTTCTTACAAATGTTTCTAAAATGTGGTACATAGTAATCAGCACACAAACAATTCTACAATCATATGCGGGAAGTAAACACATGGTTTATTCCCATAAAATTTCCTGTTTGCAAATGGCCAATATATTTTGGATACTATATCTTATAATGCCATGGGGCACCACAGTAGGAGCCAGTCAGAGTAGTCATGCTTGTGTTTGTGTCAAAGCGCAGCCTTTTTTTTAAAGCGGCATACTGCATACTAGCAACGATTGCCTGTCCAGTATGAGTAACATGTTGTAGCACTTTCATTGTAGGTACACTGCATGATACATAGGTTCAAACATATCCAAAAATATTGAGGTTTTGTGTAAAACAAAATAAAAATAAACATAATTCAGTAGTTTGTTCTCTATTTGAACTCCATTTTGGATTTATTTTTTTATTTTTTATTTTTTTTAATCCCATATCAGAGAGGTGTGGACTTTGGGCAGGAGTCTAACCTTGCCTTTTTAATATCTATCAAATTTGATCTTTATGAAATTGAAAGGCAATCACCTTAATGGCTGTGTGTAATATGCCTGGAAATTCTTATCAAAGCATTTCCAAGCATATGCGGGTGAAAAAAAGAAAAAGAATCCATCCTTCTGTGTACTAACTACTGCTTATCTGTGTTCAGGTCGTGGGGGCAGAAGCCTAAACAAAGAGGACCAGACCTCCCTCTCCCCAGTCACCTCCTCTAGCTTATCCAGGGGAATACAAAGGTGTTTCCAGGAGTAGTGGGGTATAGTCCCACTACTCCTGGGTTTACCACAGGGCCTCTGCCTGATCAGACATGGCTGAAACACCCACCCCCCACCTAGGTAGGTGTCCAAAAGGTATCCTAACCAGATGCTTCTTCACATCAAAGTGTCTCCCTTCAATGTGGGGGAGGAGTAACTTTAAGGGAGAGTCTAGCCATCCTTTGGAGAAAACTCATTTCAGTCGCTTACATCCATTATCTCATTCTTTTGGTCTCTACCCACACCTCATGACTATAGGTGAGGGTTGGAACATAAATTGACCATTTATCAATGGAACCAGCTAGGTGGTCTCACAGACCATTTAAGGTTTTATCATGTAGTTTATTGGCTAAACAAAATCTACAAGTCTGTCACTTCATGACTTTTACTAAATATGTGCATATTATATTTTCTGGAATCTTGAACATATTACAATAAAAAACAAGTTTTGAGCATGTTCTGTGCAAATAAAATGTTTCTGTAGTGACTGGAGGAAAACCTTCTGTTTGGTCTTATGGCTCTTTGTAATTGGAAAACTTGTGATGGACTGTCAGATTTAAAGCACTTGGGTGACCTGTTTCTTGCAAAGCTTATCAGTACATACACAAATACACAAACTCATATCTACACTCCATCCAAAGGAGTTAATGAGTAGAGTAGGGGTTGACGGTCGCAGTTGGGTATATGTAGCTGTCACACAGTGTTAGTGTTAGGACTGGGGTCAAGCATACCCAGAATGAGCTCTGACTTCCTCTGAGTTAACACCATCTCATTAGTCAAGTAGAGCAGGGCAGTCACACCTCAACACACACTAATTCCTTCTGTATTTTTCTCTACCCCTCCTTCCTTCTCTCCCTTTCTATTGGTCCATCTCACCCATGCTCTTTTGTACTCCCCCCCACACACACATTAGTGGGAATCCACATAGACTCTCACACTTTCTTGCATAAATAAAGTTTGTTTACAAAGCATAAGTAAAAGCACCAAACATTTAGTATTAACTAAATGAGATGGAAAATGAATAACTGTAATTATATGACTACTCATACAACACTTAATGTTCAATTAACCTTCTCCATTGCTTTTAATACTGTAGAGGCTTTGAGCATTGGAATGGGTCAAATGTTCTGTATTTGTTTGTACACCTTGATCAGTGGTTTTATGCAGAGATAATTATTCTCTTTCAACATGATGCATCCATCCATGAGTTTTATGTTTACCCTACTTCTAAACAACTTACCATTGTCATAAGTTGTATGTATTTCTTTACTGTTAATTTATTTCTCAAGGCCAATCACAACTTTGTCATAAACATTATACAAACGTGTTGTTTGTGATTACCATAATGCTTTCTATCATTATGGTCAATTATTCCTATAATCGACCATGGACCGTGACCGACATGGTGGTTATAGCCCATCATCAAGTCCACCATCTGCAATTACATGAAGTTACAATACCATTTCATTTGGCATGAGATGTTTAGGCTGATGCCACATTGTATGTTAAGTTAATGTAGTAGTAAGTGGTAATACAGGAAGTTTGCAGCCTTCATTTTCTCACTGTCTTGTAATCACCCATTAATTTAGTCATTCTCTCTTCTAGCTCTTATTTTTTATTAGGTTCACATTTTAGCCATTTCTTTTTTCTTCCAGTGACTTTGCAAATACTAAACCCAATAGGTAGTTAATTATAGACTGGACTAATAGCATGAAGTAATTATAGAACTCCGATGAGAATTCACCGGTCACTCTCTCCCTTCTCTCTTTACTTCTATCCAGTACATCTACTTTTGTTTTCTCCTTATATCCATCTCTCAGTCTCTATGTCTATTTTTCTCTTCCAGAACCATTTTTATAAAGTGCTATAAAAGAATATAAATGGTAATGACTTTGTAATTTTGGGCTCTTTACTGCTTAGAACGATGACAGCTTGCCATTTAACACACATATTTATTTCAGAGTTACAAGTTATGATTTACTGACATTCCACCACAGTAATGCCATGGTTTGAAATGAAAATGGAAATGGAATAGGGGCTAATCCTTCAGGATATATCTTTGTATTAAATAACACTTCAATATCCCAGGAAGCTAGATGCAAATGAAACTGTTGGCCTGAAAAGAGTAGTCATGCAACCCAAAGAAACACTAGTCTTTCAAAGAAACACTAGTGTTTCAAAGAAAAAGTACTATCTCATGGCATGTTGGTAAGGACCATTGGGGTGCCTATACTGTGATAACCAATTATTTGTTTGTTTTCTTTTTTTGTGGTCATCTGGTTTTCAGTTAGAATATTTACATTTTCTGTTTTTTTCAGCCCTCGCAGACCACTGTAAAATACAGCACTCTCACTCACCAGTGACTGTGAATATTACCTGCAATAATGCTTCAGTACACTTAATATTGTTAAAAAGCACATGTCAATTTTAAATGGACAACCACAGAACAAAGACAATTTGCTCAGTGGTATAAAGGAATTGCTAGCTGCTAGCACACTCGGATAATATTGCTGTATTTGACACAAAAATAGATTGCATGTTAAAATCTTTGGGTGAAGAACAGAAAGGTTAGGTCCCCTCCTCTGAACAGCAGTCTTTCTAAGATGTCAGCACCTGTCACCGCTTGGACCTCTCATTTACCACCTGTCAACCTTTATAAGTTCGGTGTGGCTCCTCTTTGCCTCAGTACTAGCCCTTTAGAGGGAATAGATTTGTTCAAATTTTCACCATGTATGAACAAAAACATCATTATTAGTAGTAGCAGAAGTTCTAGCTGTCAAATGTTAAAACCTTATAAGCAAGCTTTTATCAGGCCTACCTTTTGTGCGAGGACAGTCACTCCTTCTACTCTTCTCTGCTTTAAATACAGTAAGGTAGATCTATATAGGTGCATTATTCATGATATGGACATGCTCCAAATTCAGCAACCAGTAAACTAACTACGTAAATATGGTGGTAAATGTGCTATTCTTGACAATAAACTGAATACAAGTGCAATAGGAACATAAAGCCTTTATTTAGCTCCTAACCATCAATCCATTTTCTTCACCTGCTTCTTCCTGTTCAGGATCAGCCTATCCCAGCTGTCATCCAGCCAGAAGAGCCAAGGTGCTCCCTGGACAGGGTACCAGTCCATCACAGTGGCACAGACAAAAGAGAGGCAATCATGCACACTCAAATTCATTCCTGCGATTAGTTTAGAATCACAAATCAACCCAAGGTTGGCAACATACTACAGTTTTGAACATTGTTTCAAGCAATAATTTGTCCAAATATTTCTTAAGTGTGTGGCGGCAAAAAGGTTATTTTCACGCTGCCAATTGAATTGGAGTCTTCTCTAAACGTACATGTGAAATGTCTTACATTTACTATTCCCACTACTGTCTGAATACCCTAGTAGCCAATGACAGTAAGGAAACCACAGTGAAGCATCACCAACTGGGTGTTACTTATTTTTATGGCTCACAGTCATGGCAATAAACAGAAAAAAAAGATCAAATTGACCTCAGTGTAAAATAGAAAAAAGAGGACCAGTTTGTAGAATGGTGTCAAATACACAGAGGACTTTATATCATGCTATGCATCCCACATCACAACAGTCACTTTTGCTCACATTATTTTCTGAGTTTTGTGTCTGTGGAATTGCCACTGAAATCATGACTACAAATGTTAGGTGCATGCTTTTCCACTCTGGCTGGGTTTTCGAAAATGTGAATTTAGAAGATTATAGTATCATCAATAGGTTGGGAGTATCTTTATGTCTTTGCCATCCTATGTTTTTATAATTAGTAAAGATTATAAAGTTGTCTGCTGTGCCTACATCCTAACATTACGGTTTTTGAACTGAGAGGGAACCAGAGTATCTGACAAATGGTTGAAACATACTGTACATACAAATATTATTGTATGCACAAAATATGTTCTTAGGTACTTATACTTCTTGCTAGTTAAGTGTTTAAGGCACCTGCAGATACACAATCACAATTTTTAGAAAACATGCATTAATAATTTAGAGCCCATGATTCATAGGTAAACAAATGTGGGCAATGAGCAATGTAACAGTCACTCTGTTTCATTTCGTTTTGTTTTGTATAACATCCAAGCTTTTACTGATTTGGTGTATGGGACTTAAAATTCAGCAAATTTTTTCTTTTTTTTCCTTCAGTTTTAACTGACACCTATGTTTTTCTGTGATTATCATTTTTGAGGTTTTAGGGAATTTATAATGTAAAAATAATAAAACTGCTGTCTGAAGGTACTTATCACTTTTGTCAGGCTTTGAAATTGTTCACTGTGGAAAATGGTCATACCTGTTAGGATTTGGTGAACATTTCACTGCTCATATTGGATTTTTTTTTTTTTAACTTTTCTGTGTGGAGCCTTCCAGTGAATAATATTTGATTCTTAAAGTCTCAGTACACACACAGTATGTGTGTTTCAGTCTGCCGAGATATATGGGATTCTTCAGCTGGGAATGACTCCAGTGATTTCTGACTTACTTATGTCTACACATGCAGACTAGGTTAAATATATATTGATATACCTATTCAATATCACCTCTCTCTTAAAAGTGGGAAATAATTTCAGCATAGGTTTAAACTTAAGGGGGGAAAAAACAAAAGAAAAAAATCTCCTAAATATCACCCTCTCCAAGAATAAGTATTAATTAATCAGCCCCATGAGTGTTTTTTTTTTTTTTTTCAATGACCTTAACCGTTAAGGTCATTGAAAAAAAACCTTAATGCTTTTTTTTCAATGACCTTAATGGTAAAGGTCATTGAGGGGAAATATATATATATATATATATAGTACATACACATATAGTCACCTCATACAGTGGAAGTTTCATCCATTATTCATCTTCCTTTGACACTTCCAACTGGACCAAATGTGAAATTTGGCTTACTATTTCAACAGCACTCTGAGCATCATAGCTGACAGATACATCCATCTGTGTACCCCATACATTCTGCACCACTTTTTCATCTTTCACACACCAAACACACTCTTTGTCCTTACAATGAGTAGCAAAACTATGGCAGAACGACTGTTATGTTGAAAATAACATGTTTTTGTGTACCTATTAAGAATTTTTATATTTAGCACCATCCTTTTGGGAAGGTTAACCTCCTTGTACGGAAACAGTAAGTCTGAATGGAATCTCTGTTACATGATGCTTTTTTGTTGATACTGAAACATGGCTCCACCTCACAGACTGTTCCAGGATATACTCAACTAAAAAGAAAAGTATTTTTAGTCGACATGATATCATACTATTGTAAGTGTAATTTTTTTTTCATTTTTAAGCCTTTCAGTTTTGCAACACTGGAGCCATTTTACTCTTTCAAAGTGTCTGTTGAGTAAGCTGCGTGTGTGGACATTTATTTAATTACATTTTAGAGGTCCAAGGACACCTAATTTACAGCTAAACGTTTTTCCTTTTAGAGCAACCTTTTCTGCTTTCTAGCCTTTGCTGCATCAATGTGTCAGACTTTTGTGCCAACCCAGTGTAATTAGATAATCAAGGTTTTAGTGCCCTCTGTGAATATAGTTCCTTCAACCAGGTTCTACTTTTTAATGACTTTTACAGAACATAGCATATAGCTATGTGCACAGGCACAGGCTTCATCTGACCTGCGCCTACAGAAGGAGGTAAATTATACAGTATTTACTGTAGGGAGGAATGCCATAACATGTGTGGAAGGTCTGATGGCAGGGGACAGGTTATATTCCAACAGGCAGAAGATCATGGAGGAAAATTCTGAAAAGCTCAAATTTAAATACTAGTAAAGTAGTAAAGTCTGAAGTCAGTGGTCAACTTAAAAGCAACTTGTATCCAAGTTGCAAACTTGAGTATCCTACTCTGCTCAACACATGTCCAGAGATAGAGCAGCTGAACAACTGACTCAGAGCAAAAGAATAAACATTTAATAAAACATTGGCAGGTGAATGCATTTGTGTTCTTGAAATGGTTAATGACAAATGGTATAACCAGTGGCATTTCCATTAATAAACAGCTCCATTTATGCTAACAGGTTGTCTCATGGGCATGATGTCACACAATGTTCCTCTGATGCTACCACCTGTATTAATCTTATATATTAAGCTGGGAAACATACAAGCATGTTACATGTAGGATAATTCTTCAGTTCTGCAAAAACTCATTTTGAAAAAAAAAAACAAACAAAACAAATAAAAAACAAACAAACAAACAAACAAACAAAAAAACTTGTTTCAAGAAAATTAGATTATACTGTTTTCCTAGTTTTAAGAATTTTACTCAAGAAAGATGTTATCCTATGGGGTAAAATTCTTAAAATAAGAAACGTTTGACGAGATTTATGGAATATAATGCTTATTTCTAAAGGGGGTGCTTTTCCAGTCTTGTAACCATGAGCCTAGCTAAGTGCTTGTTAAGAGACTGCACATTATACAGTCAGTAGACAAAGTGCAAATCTTCTAAAATGAGTAGCAAGCTGCTACTCAATTTACATTTCAAGACTGTGGTAAAAATTTTTAGTATTAATAACAATATAGACATACTGATAGACGTCATGTAGTTCATCAATATGAGATGATCTTTAAAATATTGAAAGTGGTCACAGTGTTGCTAATTTCGAACCAATCTAGTGAATAATGTAAGCACACAATACATTGTATCTGAGCATAGTATAGTGAATATGTTCAATTGTGCTGATTCTTTAGGGAGATAACTAGAACAGGAGCAGTTAATAGAGCCCCGAAGAGTCTGGCCAGTAATTCTAGTGCATTCTTTTCATTCAGAAATGAAAACTGATGACACAGAGAGATGTTCAGCAGTTCCAATCATTTCAATTCTGAACTGACAATGTATATAATGCATATCCCATATGCTCTTTAAAATAGTTCTTACACCCTTACTAAGTAATTTTCAGTGGAATATTTTGTGCCCATTCTTATTTTTTATTCTGATTCTAAAAAAATAATAATAATCAAAGATGAGGTGTAACCACATACTTTAAGACCAGAGAATGAGGGAGAACATGTTGAGCATCAGCAGACTCATCAAACAGGTACATGAAGGTGGTAATGGCTGCATTGGTGTTATTATTATATAAAGGACCATGGCATTAAGAATGACATGAAGAGAATGATAGATTCTCTCAACAATAGTATTCTCAAGGGTACCTTAAGGAAGTCATGCAGAATTGCATTAAAACATTGCCTTGTTGTAAAAAAAGATCTCAAAAACATTCCTTGCAATGATGTTTTATAATTTGCAAAATCCAAAAGGTCCAGCAAGGTATTGATAGAAACAACAACATATGAGTTGAAAAAGGCAAAAATCCTGACAAAATATATTTATTTATTTATTTTTTAAATTGTATCTATTTATTATAATGTGGTAACCAATTCCAAAAGACCCATGTCATGTTCAGGGCTATTGCATTTAGTACAGTAAGACATTTTTCTGTATCACAAATGCACCTGTGCACTTTCATCTTATTTATTTATGTATTTATTTATTTTCAGAATCACGGGTATGATAAACACTTGTGTCTGTAATGTTTTCCACTGAATGATGCCATGTACCGCTTCAGCTAAAAGTATGAAAGCAGGACATTTAACATGTGGGGAAAGAGCATATTCTTATTGCCACACACAGTTTAGTTCCTTCGTTTATATACATTGTGCTTAAATTTCATGCAAATAAACACAGGGTGGCAAATCTTGATTGCTCTCAACTCACTTATTCCTCTCGACAGTCCAGATGTGTGTGGTATCTCTTTTGTAATTGCCTTCAAGCTGGTGTCAAGTCTTGTCAAAAGCATCTGTGTGGCTAAGCTGTCTTAGCATCTGCGCTCCAAACCAAGCTTTACTGTTCCTCTCCCAGGATTCATCCAAATGTTGAGTCACTTGGACACTGCTGGTAACACAGGCTGACAAAAACATCTAGTTAGAGTAATTGAAGAAGTTTAATTTGATTTGCAAAGGACACTGACATATGAAATTGAACCAAATTAACAGCTTATCAGTCCATAAACTTAAACTGTGATGCTGCAGTATTAATGAGGAAAAATCAAATAATAATAACACTATTAACAGGGGTAGCATGATGGCTAAGTGGTAAGCATTGTTGCCTCACAGCAAGAAGGTTCCTGGTTTGACTCCTGGGCCTAGCAGGAGTCTTTCTGTGTTTGCATGTTATCTTCATGCTTGCGTGGGTTTTCTCCGGGTACTCTGGCTTCCTCCCACAGTCCAGTAACATGGATATTAGGTTAATTCTAAATTGAGAAATCTAAATTGCCTCTAGGTGTGAGTATGCGTGGTTGTTGTGTCTCTATATGTGGCCCTGGGATAGACTGGCAACCTCTCCAGGGTGTACCCCTTCCTATCACCTGTAATGAGCTGGGATTGGCTCCAGCAGACCCCCATGAACCTGTAGATGGATTGAGCGGGTATAGAAAATGGATGGATGGAATACTAATAACCATTATAGGCAGACAACAATAGAGATAGGTAGAGGCCAAATTCCATTTCTACCCCTTATCTCCACCACTATGTTTTGCATGTTCACGTGAGGGGTAGTTGTGTGTCAATCCTGTTCTAGACAAAGGAGGATGGCTCAGGAGGAGGGATACGCAGCCCTCCAACTGGAGATTTTTCAGGATCCGACCTCAAACGAAGAAAATATTTCAGTGATATATAAAACAATAAATCAAAAACAGAGCTCTTTCAAAAGTCATGTGTCCAACATACCAGACCAGATGCTTCCATCAAATCCAGCAGTTTTGAATTTAGCTTTCACATTAGTAATCCTGTCATTTGACCAGATTAAAATTTAGCTGTGATATAGACTTGCAGTGATCAAGTGTCTGTGTACGGTGTGCAGAAAGAGAAAAATTAAACTTTTCCACAAGCTTACCATGCACATAGTTGTTGTTGTCAGTGGTTTTTTGGAGACACTTTCATCTCTGAACATTTAAATGCAAATTTGAAACATGCCTTGACCATTATCCCCAAACTGTCTCACTTATTATCAAATCACCCCCCCCCCCCCCCCCCCCCCCCAATATCCATGGTTTGAAAGAGATTTCACAGTTTTCAGACAATGTGGAGAAATATTTTGAAGTTCAGCAACAGTGAAAAACAATGAAAAACATTTCTGTATCTAGGGGACAAAGATAGGATTGTGCAGATTCTCTTTGACAAAATTAAGAATTACACAGTTGGTATTTTTTGTTTACTTGTGTTATATATGTTGTTTTGTTCATGTGTAGCATGTGTGCATATATGGGACTTTGTGTGAATGTGTGTATGTTTGCATGTCCGAGCTGTGTGTTTGTGTGTGACAGAGATGGATGGAGTTTCTGGTATAAAAACTTAAGTTAAATGTCACACCTGTCTGTCACAACACACCTGCTCTCACTGACGAGTCTGCTCTGCCATGCTGACATTTACACACTTCAACTGACCAAGACACACACATGCACACACACACACAGACCCACCTCTACCAGCACAGACACACACACATGCAGAAATATGTATTACACGCTCATTTACCTACCACAGGGACATACAGTATCTTTAAAGAAGAAGTCACCTATTCCATAAATAAGACAAAATTCATCTGCTCCTTACCAGATCTTAAAATTAGAAATAGTTGGGAAGTTTAGGGGGTCAAAACTTCTGCTTTTGCAGCAAGGGTGAAATTTGCTGGTGTCCAAATACTTTAGTTACTTTTTTTAAACAGAACCTTGACACGACTAATAGTCTGAATTGATCTGAATTGAATTAAAAGTTAATTTATAGTTGTGCAGAAGTTGTTTGTTGTGTGCTTTATTATTATTATTATTATTATCATTATTATTATTATTATTATTATTATTATTATTATTGTTATTATTATTATTATTATTATTATTATTATTATTATT